>PVKC010036791.1:0-13143 GCA_004027635.1 Crocidura indochinensis
ATTTTCCTTTGACCATAATTAAATCTATTCTGAAGGCTGCAGCCGTAGAATGACACACAGTGATATCCACAATGAATAACTTATTTGCAAGAGATACTTGACTCCTTGTAATTGTATTTATATATTTGAGAACTTTTTACACGCTTCATGCTTTAGCCTTTGCACTGGAAGGCATGCATAAGTTGAGTTCTGTAGGCAGGGAAAAAAGGGTATAGTCATAAGGAATCAGGCATTTTATGTTTACTAGGGGAACTAGCATTGATGGTAAGGATTGGGGAAGCCTAATTTCAGCATTACAGTTTGCACCAATTTCTAGATTCGGATAATATAGTATTAGGCATTTTATCAGCCTATCCGAACTAAAATCACAAAAATCCTGCATGGATGTGGAAAAAAGGAAATTTTGGTAGGGAAGGGATCCAAAGCAGAATTTGTTTAGAAAGTCTAGGCTAATTCTCCTCTGCCAATTAAGCTAGCAGTTGAGTGCTAGGGCATGGTAACACAATGTTACTCAGACCTGGCAAGGCAGAGGTCTACCAGGGCTACCCTGGGATGTTTGCAGTTGTCAAGGGCTACACTGGAAATATTCAAGGACAACATAATATTTGGGATCAATGTTGGGTCTTGTGCATGCAAAGCATGAGCCCTTGATCCCTGAGTTATGACCATGGTCCTAAAATATACTTTTTGAAAATGATATTCAAGTGGCACAGTGTTATAGAGGGCGTTTTTTTATTTATTCATTTAATAATAGGACTTTTGAGAAGATGTATATTGTTTTGTTTTGTTTTGTTATTTTTAAAAATATGGAATGCTTCATGAATTAGCGTGTCATCCTTGCGCAGGGGCCATACTAATCTCTGTATCGTTCCAATTTTAGTATATGTGCTGCCTAAGTGAGTACTTGTTTCATTTTTATAATATACTCACTTGAGTCTGTCAACCTGGCAATCAGATAACAGTGGAATAAATAGGACCTTGGTGTAACTATTTCTACTACATGAGCAAAAATAAAAAAATCAACATGTAATAGAATAACATTACAGTGACTGGAGAGAGAGCTCAATGTGCTGGAGCACATTCTTTACCCATTGAAGACCCAAGATCAATTCCTGGACACCAGATGATTTCATTAGAATCACCAGGAGGTACCTCAGAGCAGAATATTTTCAGACATGATTTTTTTTTTTGGGGGGGGCCACACCCGGCATGCTCAGGGGTTACTCCTGGCTCCATGCTCAGAAATTGCTCCTGCCAGGCGCGGGGGACCATATGGGGCACCGGGATTCGAACCAATGACCTTTTACTTGAAAGGCAAGCTCCTTACCTCCATGCTATCTCCCGGGCCCCATATTTTCAGACATGTTCTACTCAAAAACAAATAACAATATAAAAGTAGCACAAGTTACTTTGAAAACTCCATATATAGCAAAATCCCTCTTAATTTTTGACATTAGAAGACTCAGTACACAGCACATGTTAAGTGTTAATGCTCAAATTTATTTTTACTTTTTAAACTTGATTGATTGATTGACTGACTGGTTTTTGGGCCACACCTGGCAGTGCTCAGGCTTTATTCCTGGCTCTGCACTCAGAAATTGCCCTTTTCTGGCTGGGGACCATATGGGATGCTGGGAACTGAACTCGGTTTCTCCGAGGCTACAGCATGCAAGGCTAATGTCCCACCACTGTGCTAACTCTCTGGCCTCAATAAATTTAAACACATTTATGAATGAATGACTTAATGAATAATTATATAAATGACAAAAATATTTTAATAGCATTATCACTGGTATATGGCATAATTATTGTTATTTAATACTGGATGATGAAATATTTTTACCAAAATCAGGTACATGTGGTTTATACTGTGTACATACATATCAAATTATTAGTATTATTTTGTTAAATAATTTTTAAGCTGGTTAAAATAGAAAATCATATTATAGACTCCCCAAAGCCATTAATAATAAACAACCTTATAATACAGAAGACTTGAAGTATAAACTCATGGATGCAACCATATATTCCCTTTCCCAGGTATGAAATAAAACCTTCTTAAATTTTTAATGATAAAAATATTGTATTTATAGTACTAAGGTATAAGCTTGAATTTTATTCACAAAAAAGAAGTCTCATTGACAGAACTGCTATATTCCTTCAAAAATAACATATAATAGACAGACTATTCCAATGGGCAGACATTAACTTAAAGAGTACATTGTTTGGAAAAGGAGTTAATTAACAACTTATTAATTGGATAGAAAAACTGAAACTGTTGTACTTCTAGCAAATACATAATTTTCTTCAAGTATTATTAAAGCGTTTTTGTTGTACCTATTAAAGATTCTTGTCTCTAAGTTAATTTCATTATGCTAATAAGCTATCATCATTACAGAACCTAAGCTTTGATCCATGTTAATTGTCGTGATCTTCAAAGACAAAGTCACCACTTACTTTAAATGAATTTTACATCTTTTTAAAGAATCACACGGAAATTAGGGGAAGTAATTAATTTTTTATTATGTGTCTCAATATTTTTAAGGGAGGAAGTCAATGGTATTGGCTAGAATTCATTTTAACATTTAACTAGGGAAAACAGCATGAGGCAAAAAAACCTTTCAGATGCGAAAGATTAAAGAAAATTTGAAACTGGGACCTAATTTGTCTTGATAAACTTTGGTGTTTAATATGCTTCTTTTGTTCTCAGTGTGAAACTGCAGGGTTTTGATTTGTAAAAACTTTTTGAAGAATTAATTCTTTCTAATTTTTATTCATTTCTTTGCCTTTCTTTTACAATAAGACAGAGAAGTTGACCTTCAAACCATAATGCATTTAAACATCTATGAACTTGCAAGGTTAAATCTATTAGTGATCTGCTATGAGCTATTGTAAACTAACAGACTATGTTTCTCCTAAATCTGATTAGATTTAGTTGTTTCTATAGAATAATGCTATTATGACCTAATAATAATACAATTATTTGAATGTTCATCATTTATAGGAGAAGATAAGATTTGGATATATTAACTAAATAAGTTTTTTTAAGGAAAATTAAAAAGTGTATCTGCAGAGATTTAGATAAAAATGATGCCTGATCGAAAAGTTAGTACAATAGTATACCTTACTAGAAAATAAAACTGTGAAAGACTACATTCCTACATACTATGAAGAATTTTTGTGTCTTATCAAAGAATTGAGGACTTCTTAGTGCTCAAATATTTATGTGTCAGATTATTAATTGGGGATTGTAAAATATTTTTAAATGAAAATTGTTAACTTGTACTAGAGACAGAGCAAGATTATTAAGGTATTAAGATTATTGCCTTTATATGGCTATCTAAAGTCTTGTCTCTGCACCACATGTGATTGTCCAAGCCCTGCTTAGCACAAAGCCAGAAATAAGTACTGACTAATGCTGGATATGTATCAGAAACAAATAAAAGTATAAATTTACACTTAGAGCATCATAATAAGGCTGACAGTATTGCTCTATATTTGCTATAGGTACTTAATGAATGTTTTATAAAAAGAGAAATTAAAAATAAAAAAGTTAAAAAATAAAATAAAAATAGAAATTCTATTCTGGGGCAAGAGTGATAGTCCAACAGGTACTGAGCATGCTCACATTTATCTGAGCCAGGTTCTATCCATGGCATCCTATGTGGTACCCTTATCCCACCAGGATTTATTCCTGAGTGTAGAGTCAAGAATTAACTCTCAATAAGCCAGCAGTGGCCCCCAAACAACAAGAAAAACTCAATTTTAATTTGAAGACCAGCCTTTTAGAGTATAACCAAAATAAGCATAACCAAAATGTTCTCAGATGTTTAAAGGGCTCTTCTGATTGTTCTATAAAGACTGAATGGTTGTTTTGCTAGGAACCAAGGATTCAATGAAGTTAAGATTATTCCTGAGGCTTATGTGGTGCCATCAAGGATAGAACTGAAGTCTTGTTCTTTGAAGTCAGGTACTTTATCCCCATATCTCCTTGCCCCCTACATTTTATTCATGTTATAAAGGTTCATTCAATTTAGCTTTTTTATTTATTGAATACAAAGTTTTAAAATTATAGAAGAAATATATACAATTTTTTATTCCTAAAATCATACCAAACCTTTGTTGTAGTTTCTGGTTTTTTACATGACTTTTGTTGATAATTGAAACTCCTTAATAATATAAAGGGCTGGAGCCATATTGCAGCAGGTACTTTGTACCTGTGCTTTGTACATAGCTGTTCAAAGTTCCATAGTTGGTGCACAATATGGTTCTCCAAGCCTACCAGGAGTGATACCTGAGGGGAAATTAAAAAATAACAATAAGAGTAGACCCTGAGCATCACTAAAAACATATTACCATAATATACAAACCTGTCTTTATTCTTTGAAATTTGCCAAGAAAAATCCACATTTTCAAGAAGACAAGTGCAAGATTTCTTTTTCTTTTAATTTTTGTTTTTGAGCCACACACTACAGCACTCAAGGTTTACCACTGACTCCTCACTCAGAAATTACTCTTGGCAGGCTCCGGGACCATATGGGTTGGCAAAAATGGCAAGCACCCTACCCATTGTGCTATCATGGCTCCAGCCCCCCAAGTTCAAGGCTATTTCTAGACCTAGACTTGCTATGATGTCAAAGAGGTTTCTATGCTTCATTTTAATGTCATACTTCTTATACATGTAGAGAGTAAAACTATTTACAAAGAATATTATGTTTTAAAGACATCACCTTTTAAATAGTTACTGAACAATTTTTGTGCTTTAAGATATCCATTATCAGACTTTAAGGGGTTATGAAAATAATATGAACAATTAATAGAATTATCTTCATTTAAGTTATTACTTTTACTTTATTTTGGGAAAAACTTTGAGATATAATGAAAGTGAAAATCTCAAAATTTATCCGTCATAAAATTGTACTTAACTGGGGCTAAGGAGAGAGGATTTACATAACATATGCTATATTCATCTAGTTCTTCCTATTTCTTTCAACATCTTAGAACTACCTAAAATAAGAAAAAGGGAACACTAAAACTGAAATAGAAAGTGGTTATAGCTTTGTGATGGTTAGGAAAAAAAATTTTGCTTTTATTGGGCGTTTTTAGCATTGAAATCCATAGCTTCACATATCTCCTTTAATTGAAAAAAAGCTACTTGAATATTAATCCAAATAGTCTAGTGAGTGATGCATATGATGGTTTAGAGCTAAATGCAGCTATATAATTGTTAAATAAAAATCAACATATATGAAGAATCAATTGTATAGTCTTGTAAACTTTAAGGCTATGGATCCAGGGACCTTAAAAGTAGAAAAGATCTTAGGTTACTCAAAGATGGAATTCTTTTGGCAAAGAAATAAAACTAAATATTTTTAATTTTAGCATACCATTGTAGTGAATTCAAGGAAATGTATGAATAAAGTGTATTAAATTTTGTGATTAAGGATCATAAACTATGCTTTGTCATATGTAAACATAAATTAGAGAGCAATATCTCTAAATATCATCTGACATTTCTAAGTATTTCAGGATTTCCAGTCAAAGGAATGTCAAAGCGGTTAATAGAATTAGTAATTTCCCAGATTTTTCTTGAATTCAAGGATTATGACTATTATTTATAGAACATACTTTATAGCATAATTGCAAATGGGCACCAGTCAAATTTTATTTAATCTATAAAATATTCAATATCAATATTTAATATTTTAAATCTTGAATAGCTATACATTTATCTGGACAGATAATTAAAATAATCTTATAAAAATAAGATATTTAATAAAAATATTATCAAATACCACTATAATTTTTTTTATATTTAGAGAGCAGAGATGGGATAGGATCAAGGATTCCAACTGAAAATTTCTTCTTGAAAGATGTGCTCTATGCTTTTGTGTTCCTTTATTCCTTCATAGACACTTGAGCTCATACAATAATTTTCTCAATATCATTTAAATTTTAAATGAGTTAAAGGTTATTTAAGTGTCACAATTTTTAAAATATGTGGTTTATTAGAAATGGATATTATTTTCACATTCACTAATAGGGTCCCGTGTATATGAAAGTTACTGAATCATGTGAAAGTCTTTAATATTTTAAGAATAAATGATAAGATACAGAAAGACAATAGGAAAATGATGAGACTGAGCTATTATTATAAATGATGTAAACTAGATAGACTTCATCAGGTTGTTTGTATTTTAATTTTTTTTTTAGAATTAAGAAAACCTTGGTCATTAGATAATCATATATTATGTTAAACAAATATAATGGTTTGGTGTGAATAATTCTAGTTTCTCTATAAAGTTGTAACAATCTAACTTTAAAATGGTGGCATGCCTCTGACAAAGATTGCTGTAAGATGTTTGGGGTTTACTGTGTTAGATGCTTTCCTCTTTAAAGACCTTTGCTTTAAACTAAATGCTTGCTTATCTTTCTAATTTAACATAGTTCCACATTCTTCTTTGTAGTAATTTTGGGCTATCTGATAACATATAATGGAAAACATGTTTATGTCTTCCACTTGTTCTTATTGCATATTTCAAATGCTTAGAACAACAATTTTCAGAAGCTTTCATTAAGGTTAATTTAAAAACTACATTAAATACAAACAGATTTTCTCACAAACAAAATGCAATGTGTACTTAACAGACTTCTGTATGTTATATTTGATAAACTACCTCATATAAATGCAAATTTTGACTTTCTGCCAGAACCAGGTGGTATGGAAAATATTTCTATTAAACAAATAATGCTAGAAGAGCAAACTTCAAGCACTAGTATGCTGCATAGAAAAGGAGGATGTTTTTATTCAGTTTTGATGTATATTTTCAGGTTGACCTTTTATATACAAACTGGAAGAAACATATTGAAGAATAATACATGGTGAACAATTGTCTTTGGTGCAAAAGAAGCTTCAGGGAAATTATATTTTTAGAGGGATCTTTACATATTTAAAGAAATTGACTAAAATATTTTCTTGGTTAACATGGTTATTTGTTAGCATCATCTTATCTCCTTCAGTAGTTATCTGAATAGCTTTCATCTCAATCACTAGTAAAATTGAACAAGGAGGGCTAAATAAAGCAAATGATCCCATGTATTGCTTCACATAGCAATGGGTTTTTTGAACTCTCAGCCAGATAAAATATGATCAGAACATAAAACAAGCAGAATGCTTCCCCCAAAGTGATAACCTTAGTTTGACAATGAAAAGATAGTAGGAACAACAAAATTAAATCATTCTTTCAGATAGCTGATCAGTCCTATGATATTTGTCAAGGTAATCAAAACCCAGAAAAATTTGGACACTCATGAATCCGAAGCACAATTTAAATATATGACAATGAAAGTCAATGTAATATATCTTGTAACCAAAAGTTGAAACAGAAAGTTAATAAAATTCAAATAAACTGTAGAGCTTAGTTAACAGTAATGTCCTAAATTTGACTGTCACATTCAAACAACTGTACTATATTTGAGACTATAAAAATAAGTGAAACATTCATGTTATATATGACTCTGTAAAGTTTTCCATTTTTTTAAGAATTGAAAAATGTCTGCCATAATTGTTCCAGTAAATAAAAAAATAATAAACAAGCAGATGATAAAGACTTTGACCTGGAGGTGTATATTGATTGTTATACAGATGCCGCCTTGTAATAGCATAAGTACTGAGGAATTTTATGTCAGAGACAATGATAAATATAAAAATATATATTTTCTTGCTTAATCATTTCCATAACATGTTCATAATATAGGCAAGCGAATTTAGAATGTATATTAAGAACAGTTGTTACAGATATGAAATGCAATAGGAAAATTTATGACTTTAAATTTATAATATTGAAACTTAATTATCCATGATCTGAATCCCACTGGCAGTGAATTTTAAATAAAATTTGAAACTTAATACTTATGATGGTCAGCAACTTTATTACTATATATTTTTGTTTGTCTAAAGATGCTAGATAAACCCTTGGTTTAGAATAAACAATGAATATTTGAAAATCATTTAAAAACTCAATATGACTAGTAATTGATGTATGGAAAAAACAAGAAATTTAATATACAAGATTTAGAGAATTATAATTTTAGTTTTGACATAATGACTTAATAAAATTAAAATACCAAGTTTAAATTTTATGTGTATATAATTATACATAAAATATAATGCAATACTTTATATGTGTGTACATATGTGTAATTATGCATTCAAAAAAGATGTGGAGGTAAAGAAGAAAGAAAGGAATAGAAAAGGTCAGTGTTGGGCCAAAGTGGTGGCACTAAAGGTAAGGCTTTACCCACGCTAGCGTAGCACAGACCATGGTTCGATCCCCCCGTGTCCCATATGGTCCCCCCAATCCAGGAGTGATTTCTGAGCGCAGAAATAACCCCTGAGCGTAAATGGGTGTGGGCCCCAAACAAACAAACAAACAAAACAAATAAACATAAAAGTAAAGGTCAATACAATATCTTAGTATAATACTGAACTTTTCTTGGTGGTGGTGGGGTTTTGGGCCACAACTGGTGATGCTCAGGGGTTATTCCTGGCTATGCATTCAGAAATCGCTTCTGGTTTGGGAGACTATATTTGATGCCAGGGGATGGAACCACCGTCTGTCCTAGGCTAGCTTGGGTAAGGCAGATGCCTTATCACTTGCAACACCGCTCCAGCCCCATATATTTAATTCTTAATCTCAAATTATCAGAGGTCTTTTTTTTTTTTTTTTTTTTTTTGGTTTTTGGGCCACACCCGGTGACGCTCAGGGGTTACTCCTGGCTATGCGCTCAGAAGTCTCTCCTGGCAGGCACGGGGGACCATATGGGGAACCGGGGGATCGAACCGCGGTCTGTCCTAGGTTAGCGCAGGCACCTTATCTCCAGCGCCACCGCCCGGCCCCTATCAGAGGTCTTTTATGAAGAAGTTGAAATTTTAACTCATTTTCTTACACACCAACAACTATGCACTGAAGGATAAGTTAATATTCTTTTAAAAGTTAATTTATTATTTAAATAAAATGCATCACATAGTTGACATAATTTATCATAATACTATAATTCATATTCTATGGTAGAGTATTGCATTTTTACATAAACCCTGAAATCCAATGATGGTAGAATATGGTGAGCTTAAACAACCAACTTTTGAAGTTCTTATGCTTGCTCTTGAGGTATTAGGTGGATATATTCTTTTCCTAAAACATTAAAGGAATCCCTCACCAAAATGACATCAAAATTTTAAGCAGAATATAGACGGGAGTTCCTTTTTAGTTAAATTATTAACACATGAGTAATAGGTATATTATTAACTGCATATACAAAATTTTGTGGGTTTGTATGTGACTAGAGTCACAGAGGGCCACAGGGATGCTAGCTCCAGTAATAACTGCTGAGATCACTTTTTGCATATTATGGATAAGGGAGAATTAAACTCATGATCAAATAATTGCAAACTTAAAAGACAAACACTCTGTTTTTCCAGGCTTTACTCTCTAATCTTTTTATAATTTTTATTGGGACCAATGTGATTTACAAGTCTTTCACAGTTGTGTTTATTATACCTGTATAATGACAGTGAATTAGAGCCATTTCCACCACCAGTGTTGACCTCCCTCCACCATACTTCCCAATATGCCCACCATACCTTCATTCTTAGCCCCTCTTCTGCTAATGTAACAGGTCCCTTTTGTGTATAGCTTGTTGTAGTTTAGGTTGCTTCTATTGCTGTTGACTTTGGCTTGGGTATTTCATTCTGAACATTTTTTTATTTCCACCCAATGCTCCTGAGACTACTTGGCCCCTGGGTTCCATCCACTTTTTTTTTTAATCTTTTCTCAGTTTGTAAGAAGACATATGAGGCAGAACCAGATGATTAATGTTCTACCAAAATAAAAAAAGCAGGCATGTTCCCCTGTCTAGAAGCTATAAACATAAATAAAATCAAAAGAAGAAAAAAAAGAAAAATAAATTAATTAATTAAATAAAAACTAAACTAGGGGCCAGAGAGATAACATTGCCTTGCACGTAGAAGGACAATGGTTCGAATCCCGGCATCCCATATATCCCCTGAGCCTGCCAGAAGCAATTTCTGAGTGCTGCTAGGTGTGACCCCAAACCAAACCAACAGCAACAACAGAAAATAAAATAAATTAAAAGTTGGGAAGGCAGATGTGCCAAGTATTTTTTAATAGGCACAATAAATATCGGGGAAATTAGAAAACAGACTCCCTTGGCCTAAGAAATACAGGGTGTATCTGTCCTTGAAGCATACTGTCATGAGATGAACTACATGTTAACTGTCAAACCCCAAGTCTTTATGGTGCCAGGAAACGTCCTGCTCAGTCCCAGTTGTCAATGTCAGTCCTCTATAATTAGAGATCTTACTTTTTTGCACAGATACCATTACAAAATCTAGAATACAGTCTTTTTATTGTCCCAGGAAAAATTCTTTTCAGTTGCGGTTGTTGTAGACAGTTTTCTGCGATTAATGATCTTGGTTTTTTGCACAGATCCTAGGACGCAGGTCTTCTGATTTTATCTCACTGATAGATGATGAGGTAGGGCAGCCTGTTTGTAGATCAAGATTGTTGCTGTTTCCTCATCATTGGGGTGCCATATAAACCTGCCCTGGCTCAAGTTGGTGCCAGAGCAATATTAGGGCCTCTCCCTGGGCTGGATGTTTGATTCTTGGTGCTGGAGCAGAGAACTCTGCCAGTTCTAAGGTTGGGATCTGGGGATTAAGGTTGGATATTCAATGTCCAATCATGTTAGGTCTAAGTCAAGTTCTCATGACAAATATTCATGGGTGGAAGTTTTCCCTGTATTATAAAATGTATGGGTTCTTACCCCTATTAAATAAGAACTTGTTTCTATACATAAGATTTCCTCATTTTAGTGTACATATGCAGGCATGGATGATGACATTATATTCTTAGTGCTTTTTGGGGTAAAAATGACAAGCCATGCAATCTCTGTGTCCTGGTTTTGACCTGAACTCTTATCCCAAGCAAGACTTTTCTACTAGAATTTCTTACTAAGCAAAACCAAAACAAGCAAAATAATAAATAAATAAATAAGGAAATAAGACTTTTGAGATAGTTTGAGTGGGGACAATAACATCCAGGGCACAATTTCCCACATATTGGTCTTATGGAAACTTAGAAATGGTTTGCAGCAGTAACGGATCAGGTAGTACCATCACATTATATGCAAATACAGATAGTTGTTTATTTATTTATATTTAAGGGGTCACACCCTGCAGTGCTCAGAGGTTACTCCTGGCTCTGCCTCAGAAATTACTTCTGGCAAGCTCGTGGGACCACATGGGAAGCTGGGAATCAAACAGGGGTCTGTCCTGCGTCATCCACGTGCAAGGCAAACACCCTACACCTGTGCTATCTCTCCGGCCCAAAATACAGATAGTTTAACTTCCTTTTCCCACCCTATTTGAATTCTTTTGATTCCCCTCTCTTGTTTGATTGTTATTTCTAAGAGTTCTAATACTATGTTTAATAAATGTGGAGACAATGGACAGCTTCACCTATTGCCTGACCTTAGTGGAAATGCTTTCAGTTTTTTGCTATTAGGGATAATGTTGCCTGTGGGCTTAGCTGTAACTATATTGAGGAAGGTTTCTTCCAACCCTATTTTACTGAGTGTTTTCACCATAAATGGGTGTTGTATTTTGTCAAATGCCTTTTCTGCTTTCCCTTTCTTTTTTTCCACTTTCTCTGGTATTCCTATTAGGTGTAGGTTGTTTATTTTGTCTTTGTTCATTAAGTACCTTACATTTTTTTCAGGGTTTTGTCTCTTTCTTATTAACTTATTTATTGTTGTTTGCTTGTGTTTGTCTTCAAGTTCATCCCTGGGATTCTCTGTGTGTATTTCTGCTATTATGGCTTGCTAGCATATTACATTCTACCTGTATGGATTCTCTCATCTTCTGGTAGTTTTTCTTTGATTTGGTTGAATTGTGCGTCTATGGATTTCTTAAATTTTTTTTTTGCCTAGTGATTCCTTAAATTTCTTTTTCTTTTTCTTTCTTTTTTCTTTGTTTTTGTTTTTGGGCCACACCCGGTGACGCTCAGGGGTTACTCCTGGCTATTCGCTCAGAAGTCGTTCCTGGCAGGCACGGGGGACCATATGGGGAAACGAGGGATCAAACCGCAGTCCGTCCTAGGTTACCGCAGGCAGGCAAGGCAGGCACCTTACCTTCAGCACCACCGCCCGGCCCCCTGATTCCTTAAATTTCATTGCTAAGACATTAGATGCTGATTTTAGGTCTATATATATATATATATATATATATATATATATATATATATATATATAGGGTATTGCATGTTAGAGGACTAGAAATTTGCTAGAATATCTCTCCATAACCTTAGCTGCTGGTGTCTTCCTTAGTTTTCCCAATATTCTTTGCATTGGGTGTATAGTAGTGCTGGAGTTTCAGGGTGTTAAAAATGGTTTGTTTAGTTGTATAAGAGGTTGCTGATGTTATATATGTTTTGAGGTTTATTTATTCCAGATAAGTGAGGTTGCCCAAATATTAAAGAAATGTTGTGTACTAGTTTGCTTGGTTCTTCTTATGATTTGGGGGCTGTATATTTTCTAAGGGAGAGAAATGAGAAAAAGACCTGTTCTGTCTAGAATTGTATGTTATAAACTGACGTGTCTGGGAGGTTTGTTGGGCAGCGGATCAGGGGGCTTACTTTCTTGAATGGGCATGGGGCTTTTATAATGTTAGTTGGGAGGTTCAGGGGAGGAAGGAAGGGGAAGATGTTGTTTTGCGAAGGCAGAATTTACTGGGTGACCGGTGGCCCCTGTACCACACCCCTGAGAGCTAGGGTTATGAGAATGGGGTGTTAAGGAATTTGGGGTGTTCTCATCGACCTTTATTTTTTACTGAGCAGATGTAGGCCTTTTTTTAATGGAGGCTGGGATGACTATTTTTTTTATAAATTGTGTAAATCATGTATATATTTTATAAAAAGTGAGGGGCCCGGGAGATAGCATGGAGGTAAGGTGTTTGCCTTTCATGCAAAAGGTCATCGTTCAAATCCCGGTGCCCCATATGGTCCCCCGTACCTGCCAGGAGCAATTTCTGAGCATGGAGCCAGGAGTAACCCCTGAGCACTGCCG
>PVKC010036792.1:0-13129 GCA_004027635.1 Crocidura indochinensis
CCAATAAATTTTTGTACTCTGGGCCATGGCAATAATATAGTGGTTGAGTGGTTTGCACAATGCTAGATTGGATCCTCAGTATCCTATATGGTCTCTTAAGCCACTAAGAGTACTTTATGAGCACAAAGTTAGGAGTAACACCCGAGCACCAACAGATGTGTCATCCCACTAAGAAGTCAATTAGTACTCTGGAAAGTAATGTATAAATTAGGTAATTTTTGTAATGGCAAATAAAATTGTGATAGTAGATAAATGAGATATATGAAGATAAATTATATCAGATATATGAAGGTGAGATTATTTTTTAAGTAGTATGACAAGCCTCTTTACAATATCAAGAAGAGTTGAAGAACAAATACAAATTAATGATCTTTTTTGGGGGGTGGCACACCCACTGATGCTCAGGGCTCACACCTGGTTTTGCACTCAGAAATCATTCCTGGCTTGGGGACAATATGGGACGCCAGGGGATTGAACAGAGATCTGTCCTGTGTTAGCCTCGTGCCAGGAAAATACCGCATCTCTGCACCAGTGCTCCGACCCCACAAATTAATAACCCAAGAAGAAGAATTTTAGAGAAAGTGAAAAATCAAAGCAAAAGTTCTGTGGTCCGGGCTGGAGCAATAGTGCATTGACAGAGAATGGATTTTGTTTCCCCGAGCCAGGAGGAATAACTTCTGAACATCAAACGGGTGTGGCCCCAAAAAACCCCAAAAATAAATAAATAAATAAGCAAAACAAAACAACAACACCAAAAAGTTCTGAGGTAACAGATGTCCAACTATGTTTGTAACTATCGTACTTAAAGATATTAACAAACACAAATAAAATAAAATAAGATAAATAAAATAAAATAAAATAACAGTTTAGAAACTAAAAATAAGTTCTGAGATGGAAACCCCATGGAAAACTGCGGTAAAAAAGTCCAAGTGGGCTGCTAACATGTTAGCTAGGAACAGAGTGAATAGGTAAAAGCAATCATAAATGGTATAGTGGATATATCAATCATTATTCTCGGATTCATTTTAAGCCATCTGTCCATTTACTACTTATGTAATGCCCATTACTTTATTGAAATGTAATGTGAAGCAATTAAAAGCTTCTTCCAAACTCTGTTGATTTCTTATTACTCAGAGAAAACAAATTATTCTTAAAACTGCATGACTGTGCTTAAATTAATGTATTTATCTGAATGACTTCAGTTGCCATTATCTGCTATAATAATCTCTAAGAAGATTCAGCCTAACATCGTATTTTCATTAATGATAGATAAATATCATTTCATCTCATAGATATTTTTGGTTTATTATAAGCACTGGGTTCTAACCTTCAATATGCCTTCTTTTTTCTGATTTTTGTTTATGTGTCTTCTGATATCATGTTAGATACGATTTTTTGAAAAGCCTTTATTAAACTACTCAGTATATGGTCACCATTAAAATCTAATAGATATTACTTAATATTATTGAAGTGTCTCTTTTTCACTTTAGTTTATGACCATAGAAGTCAGTAACTAATCTCTTCATTTATCTGATATAATTTAGCCTCATTTAATTCATTAATCCATTATCACAGTTCTCATTTACTATTACAAGAACTATCTAATTCATACATTATTCCCAAGAGTACTAATTGTTTTCTTGGTCGGGTGACACCTCTATTGCTGTTGAAGAGTTACTCCTGGCTCAGGGGTTACTCCTGATATAAAACTATCACACTACCTATTAAAATTAAAAATTTCACAGAGAATATTTTAATTTGTCTTTTGATGGATGGATAAATAAAATATAAATTAATGTATGATTTAATTTATGACAAATTATATAAACTATTTTATAATTTACAATAGAATTATATTTATGTAATTATATATGTCAGGTATATTAAATAACATATTATAGTAAATTAACTGGGGCAGGAGATACAGTACATCAGGTGAGTTCTTTACTTTGCCCATGGCCACCTTTGGTTTGATTCCAAAATATATGTGGTTTATTTCAATTCAGACTTGAGCAGAGCCAGGAGTAATCCCTGAGCACTTTGGATAGACATGACCCCAAAAAAATCAACCAATAGAACAAAAAAACCAAATACACAAATTTCAAACAACTACACCTATGCACTTACATTAAGTTTTTAATATTTTATTAGGCAAATTCATTCTTTTATGATCTTAGAAGAAAGTCAATTCTCGCCTAACCTTGACATCTCTGTAGTTAGAGGGGAAGGGAATCACACGGGCATTCAGAGGAGATGTTAATGGTAATGTCTATAAAATTAGTGACCAAAAGCATGGACATGCTTTCTCACCCAAAAGCTGTTTTTAAAAACTGATGGTTTGATGGTTTTTTTTTTTTTTTTTTTTTTTTTTTTTTTTTTTTTGGTTTTTGGGTCACACCCGGCAGTGATCAGGGGTTACTCCTGGCTCCATGCTCAGAAATTGCTCCTGGCAGGCACGGGGGACCATATGGGCCACCGGGATTCGAACCGATGACCTTTTGCATGAAAAGCAAACGCCTTACCTCCATGTTATCTCCCAGGCTCCAAAAACTGATGTTTTTTAAAACAAAAAAATTCCACAATACAGTTATTATATTCCTCTACCAGTGTTGAAAATTAGAAAGTTGTTCAACAAAGTCTGTTTTATATTTATTGTTGGTAGTTAATAAAAATAATAAGGTAAATGACACATACTAAAGACTCAAAGCTCTGATAAATAAATATAACAAATAGTGAATTAAAAAACCATTAGTATTTTCAAATACCAATTTTATGTTTTTGGTCAAGTGCATGAATAATATAGAATACACATCTGAAAAATAATCATTTATTTTATACTAATAAACTTCTATAATATATTATTTAATTTTTAAATTTAATGTAAATATAAATATATACTGGATTTACTAAGATGAAAGGTATTTTCTATTAAGATGGCATGATTCAAAATTTATAACTCAAATTTTTCTGAACACTAAATACAAAGAATCAACTGATTTTCCAATATGTAAATATTTCAGTGAATTAATCTCTCCATACATATACAAAAGTGTATTGATTAATTAATAAACAAATTTTATAAATTTACAATAACTTTATATATCTACCCACTAGCATAAATTATACCTTTGTTGGATATGTTATTTTATTTTTTTGTGCTATACCCAGTTTTGTTCAGGCCTTACCCATGGCTTATACCCTGAGCATTCCTGCTGGCTGGGTTTGAGGAACATATGCAGTGACAGGGACTGAACTCTAATTCTGAGTCAGGAGAATGTAAGGCAAATACCTTAGTCATTTGTTATTAATTTTAAAATATCTAATACATCTTTACTATCTTCAACTCAAAGTTAAATAAACATGTATTTCCAAATTATTTAAATGAAAAATAAGATAGGCCCATAACTGTTTGAATTTGGGGCCATATACTAGTAACTATTATCTTCTAAAAGCAAATGTCCAATATTTTATTAGAATGCATAATTTGATTAAACTCCATTATTTTGTAATCCGAGTGGAATTATATTTTGTGACAAATTTCCTTGTATGAGTGTAAAAGTATACAGTGAATACACAAATACAATCATCAATTTACAATAAAAATAGATTGAAAGTAATTTTTCTGCTATATGAATTTTTGAATATACTCCTATAAGAACAATCTATACTGAAATAAAATATTTTTCATTTGTGGAAAAGCAGATATGTTACGAAAATAAATAAGTCATTTCTTCATTTCCTTATTTTATATCATTTTCTTATTTGCTTTTTTCTTTCCCTTGTCAGATTAGTCCAATTTCAGCAGGAGAAAAAATTGTTTAAATTTTGCAATAAAAAGTGTTTATAAATTGCAAAATTCTTTATTTTTTACTATCAATCCTTAGAATGTGTCTATGAATCTGTGTTTCTTCTCATTTCTAAATAACTTCCTTATATATCATTTTTCTTTTGGTACTAGGGAACTTTTCTCTACTGTCTTATTTTCACTTAATCTACTTTCATTGCTTTGGTTTCTTGGTGACAGGGATTGAGTGCTTCTTGTTTATTTTACAATCTTTGTACAATCTACATGGAACATGACTAGTTTAGACTGGGCTGTCTTGACTGTTTTACTTAAAATGTTATAATTTAAGTAGACCCATAGACCTTGCTTTACTCTGCTTGTACATAGGCAGTGGGTAAAGTGCGTACAAGAGTTCATGCAGAAGTGAATTTGGAGTTCATGCCAGCTCTTGTCAGCTTAATGTGTGACTGATTAAATTGCAGCTATACTCCTACATTTAAAAATTTATAATTTTATTTTCCATTGAATTATTTATAAATGAAATGCAATTTTTAAAGAAAAGTAGCACGAATTTATCCCAATAAAATTCCATTTATATTTATAGTCTACTACCTACTATTATTTTTGTTGGCTTTCAGAAGTTCTGAAACTTTAATATATATAAATATTATATTATTTAACCCAAGTTTATGTCTGAGAACTGATAATGCTTTTGACTAAGTTAGAAATTTAGACCCTTTAAGAATAAGGTCATCAAATGTTAGGGATAATATCAGTTCTAGATGTGTCTAAATGTGGAACTAAAATAACTATTTTAATAGGGTCATAGTTGTTATCAGTGGCTAACTATGCTTCATGATTAAAATAGTGTAGAATGTTTTAGGAAAGATCTCTTGGCAGCAGTTATAGACAGCTGGTAAACAAAAAGTGCTTGCTACTACTACTTGTCACAGATTTAGTAGGGACTCCAAAAAATAATCACTTTATAATATCATATTTGTACATATTCTGCAGTATTTCATAAACAGTGACTGGTATGTAAAAATATAAAATTTAAGAAATAAAAAAAAGGAAAGAAGTGGATGAGACCCAGGAGCCAAGTGGTCTTAGGGGCATTGAATGGAAAAAAAAAAAAGTTCAAACCTAAACAACCAAACCAAAGTCAACAGCAATAGCATCAAGTGACCCAAGCTGAACACAAAAGAGACCTGTTACACTTGCAGTTCAGGGATCTAAGAGTAGAGATAATGGAGGTATGCTAAGAACAATGGTGAAAGGAAGTCAGTCCTGGAGGTGGGAATTACCCAAATTTGCTGTCACTATGTACCTTAGATACAACTATGAAAGACTTGGAACTCACATTGGTCTCATTAAAAATTATACTTTTAAAAAAAATAACAAAATACTCTTAATATTTTGTGTTCTCTTTTATTTGTCTCTATTTTTTCCTTCTTAAAGCCTTTATACAAAGAGACTTTTCTGAAATTTTTAGTGTCTGAATCACAAATTTTTGTTTCCATAATCTATCAATTGGGATAAGTTAAAGTACTTTATAGAACTTTAATGAAACTTAAAATAATAAATCATTAGAGCATTATCTACAACAGGATTAGTTCTTGCTCTTACTTGCCTCAGTGACCACTTTTGTCATGTTTCTTCTCTCATAGGGTGCTACAGATAGTGCCCTATTTGGCGATGTGTCACACAATTACCCTACCCACTTTGCTGCAATTCTGGCCCCTCCTATAAATCTTAATTATAACCTCCTCCTCTTTCTTTACAAATCTCTTCACCCTTATAGTATCCAGAATCTACCACTGAATTATTTCCTGAAGTGAAGCTAGATCTATTTTTAGTTTTTGGGTCACACCCGGCAGTGCTCAGGGGTTACTCCTGGCACCATGCTCAGAAATTGCTCCTGGCAGGCACGGGGGACCATATGGGGCACCGGAATTCGAACCGATGACATTTTGCATGAAAGGCAAACGCCTTACCTCCATGCTATCTCCCGGGCCCTAGATCCTTTTTTAAAAGAATTATGCTCTTTATGCATGCATCTCCAAAACCACTTGTAGACAAGCACCCATAGGA
This sequence comes from Crocidura indochinensis, assembly GCA_004027635.1. NCBI lineage: Eukaryota > Metazoa > Chordata > Mammalia > Eulipotyphla > Soricidae > Crocidura > Crocidura indochinensis. Next base: position 5,876 of record PVKC010036792.1, read on the forward strand.
TCACATCAGCACTGATATGGAAGTAGTCCTGACAACCAGCAGAAGGTAGTTGCAAAATATTTTTGAAAAAAAAATTAAAAGCAAAAATTAAATCTAATAAAGAATTATGAGAAACAAAAATGACTTGTGGGGCTGGAGAGGTGGTGCTTAGAGGTAAGGCATCTGCCTTGCAAGCGCTAGCCTAAGACGGACTATGGTTCGATCGCCACGTGTCCCATATGGTCTCAGAAGCACAGAGCCAGGAGTAACCCATCAGTGTCATCGGGTGTGGTTCAAAAGGAAACAAAACAATTTAAATCAAATATATATTACATATATTTAATGTATTAAAAAAAGTACTGTCTATTGGTAAACATGTTAAGTAACTGTAATTCATCTTCACTGTTCTTTTGATTATGATACTACATGTTGAAAAACATTTTTATATTCTTAAAATGTCACATAGCATTTACATATCATATTATATTCCAATCTTAATGTTTAGTATCTTTCAACAGTTAGGAACCTATAAAATTTTTGTAAATGTTAAGAGCTTTGTTCATAAGTTACAGAAGGTAGGACGTCTCTCTTTAATTGTAAAATGGATTCATATATTTTGATTCCTTAATACATAAAGTATTACTCATATTTAAAGGAAATGCCCATTTGATAAATTAAAGTACATAGATGAATCTATAAATTGTACTTTTAAATGACTGAAGTTATAAATAATATATTACCTTTTATGATATGACACCTGTGAGATTTTGGAAAATTAATACAGGGAAAATAACAGAATATTGCTGAAAACTTTGAAAGCGAAAGTAAGAAATCAACTAATAAAAAAGACACAAAATAAAGTTTGTGAGATTATGGAAGTATTTTGTCTTTAAAGAGTTTTATTTTAATGTAAAGGAAGATAACACAGTAAAACCGAGCTATCTGTCAAAATGATCATTTTTGTATAAAATCATGTAATAAATTATTAATGTTATTCTTATACTATATTACTATACTAAATATATAATATATACTAATAAATATAGACTATATTGCTTCTACTATTCTTTACTATATCTGTGCTACACTAACTTGACAAAGTAAGGAAATGTACAAATATACTTACTAGGTCTACTAACACCAATTTAATATTATAATCCTTTAATTGCTTAGTTTGTAAGTACTACATGAAAATAATATTTACCTAATTGGTTATAGAGAATTTTCTTAATATTTTCTTGAATAATAAGTCTTAACTTTTGTTATCACTATTTGTAGGAAACTTTCTGGGGTCCCAATAGCGAACCAAGTGGACTATCCAGCAGTCGCTGCTCATATTTAGGAGGCTGAAGCCTCCTCAGCAAACAACCTACACAGAGTCCAGTGAAGGGTTGAGAGGAAGAGAGAAGTCTTGCTGCAGTGTTAACAAGCACTCAGACATGGCGAGGTTCTGTCAGAGCAGTTCCAACTTTATTAAGCAGACCCACAGCTTATATGGGGCAAAAACAGAAAGCAAACAAGAGGGGAAAGAGTTTGGAATCAATAAACATGTTTTATATGGTTTAATGGTAGACCGGCTAGCACATCCTGTGACTATTGTTCGGGGTATAGAGTCTGAAATGCAGACAAAGTATTTGCTGTGAAATAAACCAGATATAGGACATGAAGTTCAAGAATTATTGATTATCACAAATAGATTGCTCTGCATAGAAGCATATATAGTTGCCATACTAAGTCAACTATTTAGATATTAACTTAAGTCTAAGATCATCATTTCATATGTAGAATGGCTTTTCATTTAATTTCTGATGTACACGATAAAAAATAAAATCATCTGATATTGATTGAACTTAACAAGATTATTTATTTCTGTACATATCCTTCCAATGGCAAATAATTTTAATGACTACATCATCAATTTATACATAATGCTATAAAATTTCATTTGGAATATCTAACTTCATAATTTATTTTTATCTAGCATGTTGCAATTAATCAAGTAAATAAAGTTGGCTTAAAATAGCAGAACCCATTGATAAATTTCAAATTATACCTTATGTGGGAAATTAGGTTATTTATTTTGTGAAATAAAAGTATAACCTAAAGAATATATTTCAAACATATTTTTCAGGAAAGTTCAAAGAAATTCATTTGTGTTTTTTCTTTTTTTTGAGTTGAGGGTTTCTTCAACTACCAAATTATGTGTGGTTGAAAGGCACAGATGTTTTCCTCTTTGTATTGTGCCAATTTTTCTGTTACTTAAACACATGGACAAGGAAATAAATAGTTGTTCAGGCCATGAACAAACAGTGCCTGAACACCCCAGTGACATCCCAGGAGTTTTCATAGGGCCTTCAGTGATTCACGGAACCATATGGTTTTCAGAAATAAAATAGAGTCATCCATTTGCAATGCATGTGTCTTGTATCTCAAGTTATCCCCTTGTCCCCAAACGTAGATTTTGATTATTTATTTTTAGGAAGCATCCATTGTTTCAGGATTGTTTGTTTATTTTGAATGTATAGAAATTTAAAGCACCTTCTCTAATTAATTTTTCATAAAATCACATAAAACCAATTAAAGCATATTTTTCTTATGCATGGCAACAGATGTTTATTATATGTTATTAAATATTTTAATATCTCACATCATGTTTGGTTGCTTAAAATATCTCTCAAGAAACAAAACAAGTAAATTTTAATTTATAACTTACAAATATGATTTTTGATATTTATGTAAAGATGAATATTATTTGAAAAGTTAGAAAACGGTATATTTCTTAAATGATCAAAATAGAAAACCAGTTCCCTTACACTGAAGTCCACCCTAACCTCTCTGCATTAATCCTCCTGGGATCAATGAGTAGATCAAATTTTTTTTCTTAAGGCTAGGCCTTAAATGAAGTGCAGCTTAAAGAATAAACTCAGAGACTATTCAATACCAAAGAACTGTCTCTGGATTTTTTACCAAAATCACCAAGGTAAAGGGTGCCAAGTTATACTAAGAAAAATGGATCTTTTGATATGTAGACATTATTGAGAAAATAAACATTTATTTTAAATTCTGCATTATTATCAAAACTATTTTATTGATTTCGGGTCAAAGAATTTACAATATTGCTAATAATAGTCCTCTATGCATATAATTCTTACCCACACACACCATTAGTGAACCCATAATTTACCCCAAGGGCCTAACGTTCCTGCCAATGATTTCCCCTCTTCACAAAATTCAATTGTGTGGATTGTTTTATCCATTGTGTTGCTCCGGCTGTTTGTTGCTACCTTGCTGTGTGTCTTTTAGTCTAATACATGAAATAGATATTTTTTGCATCTATCTTTTCCTGGCTGATTTCACTCAGCATGACATTTTCTCGATATATCCACTTTACAGAAAATAACATAATTTTTTTAGAGCAGACAGTGTCTGTTGTGTATGAATATCAGAGCTTCTTATTCCATTTATCCACAAATGTGTATTTGTTTTTTCTTTTGATTATCTTGTCTATCACATTAAATGCAGCAAAGATCATATGTGTGCATATATTCTTTGAAATCAATGATATATTGTTTGGAGGATAAATGTGAAGAAGTGGTATCAGTGGGTCATATGGAAGTTTTAAATGTATTTTTATACATTTCAAGTCTTTTACAGTTATATTTAAGTTGCATTGTGAAAGTGAATTAGAGTAACTACCACCACCAGTGTTGACCTTCTTCAGGCACTGTTCCCAGCATTCATCCCATAAATCCCCACTTAGCCTCTTGGACTGCTAGTGTAACAGGTCTCTATTGTGTTTAACTTGTTGTAATTTAGGTCTCTTGATTCTATTGTCCTTGACTTTGGTTGGGTATTTAGGTCTGATCATTTTTATTTCTACTCAATGCTAATGAGACCTCCTGGACCCTGGGTTACATCCACTTTTTTTTCTCAATTTGTAGGAAGGCATAGAAATAGGAGGCTGAACAAGATGATTCATGTCCTATGTCTTCAAAAAATTAGGCATAATTCCCTGTCTAGAAGCTCTAAATATGAATTTAAAAAATAATGGAAAAAGAAAGAGAATAAAAAAGGGAGGCTGAAGTGACAAGTTGTATTGTTCTGTTATTTTTATTTTTTGGCATAGGCACAATAAGTATTGGAGAAATTAGAAAGCAAATTCCCTTAGCCTAAGAGATACAGGGTATATCCACCCTTGTATCACACTGTCATGAGACCTACTATATGCTCCAGACATTTACATTGCCAAACCCTGAGCTCTTTCTTTATGGTGCTAGGAAATATTCTGCTCAGTTGTGGTTGGCCAAGTCAGTCCTCTGCAATTAGAAATCTTGGTTTTTGCACAAGATCCTTAGGATAGTCTTTTTTAATTTTTTACTTATTTTTTAGTTTTTAGTTTCTGGGTCACATCCCTCGGTGCTCAATGGTTACTCCTGGTACTCTGCTCAGAAATCGCCCTTGGCAAGCGCGAGGGACCATATGGGGTGCCGGGAATCAACCACCATCCATCCTGGGATGGCTGCATGCAAGGCAAATGCCCAACCGCTTTGTGTTATGTCTCCTGTCCAAGTCTTTCTTTATGATCCCAGGAAAAGTTCTGCTCAGTGGCAGTTGTTGTAGTCAGTCTTCTGTAATTCTTGATCTTGGTTTTTGCACAGATCTTAGGACAGTGTTTTTGTTTTTTTTTTGTTTTTTGTTTTTTTTTTTAATTTCATCTCATCCTTTAGGTGATGAGGTAGGGCAACCTGCCCTTAGATCAAGTTGTTTCTATTTCCTCTTTAATAGTATAATATGAACCTACTCTGGAGCAATTTGTTGCCAGAGCGGTATTAGGCATCATATGTGCGAGTTGATTCCTGGTGCTGCTGCAGAGATCTGTGCCAATTCTAAAGTTGGGATCCAGGGTTTGGGGTTGTACAGTCGATGTTCAATAACATGAGGTCTAAGTTGATTTCCCATGATAAAGGTTCAAGTTGGAAGGAACCCCTGAATTATAAAATTTATGAGTTTTTAGCCCTAGTAGATAAGAACTTGTTTCTATAATAAGATTTCCCCATTATTAGATAATGCCATATGACATAATATGGTATCATTTCTTTTTTTGCATTTTTTGGTAAAAATGACAATCTATACAATCTCTGTGCCTGGTTTTTACCTGAGCTTTTATACTAAGCAAGATTTTTCTACTAGAATTTCTTACTAAGCAGAACCAAAAAAATATGGAGGATGGCTACTTCCACATTTGGAAATAAACACACCAAGATTTATAACTATTAAGGAAATAAACCTACAAATAAAATATAGATACCCCGATTAAATATTTTGAGATAGTATTGGGTTGATATGATCCAGGGCACAATTTTTTCCCAACCATGGACTTGAGTCTAAGAAATGTTTTGCAGCAGTATGGGATCAGTTAGTGTCCTTGAACTGGGTTTTGAGTAGTGTGTGTGTTCATGTTAAACATATATCCATATTGCTTTCCATAGTCACTGAAAAGTCAAATGTTTCACCTTGTTCTAACTGTGCTTTCCACTCTAAGAAACGTACAATTAATGTTAGGAACCAGCAATAATCTTACACAGTTTATACAGATGAAGGAAAATATGTTATAAATAACAAGGTTTATTAGGATTTTGGTGAATGATCTAGCAAATATCTTTCTAAAGTTTATTCAAACATCAAACATCTTTAGCCTCTCCCTATTTGTATTATAATAAACTTATTGTTATAATAAACTAAATCTTTTTTTTTTGGTTTTTGGGCCACACCCAGTGACGTTCAGGGGTTACTCCTGGCTATTCGCTCAGAAGTTGCTCCTGGCAGGCACGGGGGACCATATGGGGAACCGGGGGATCGAACCGCGGTCCGTCCTAGGTTAGCGCAGGTGAGGCAAGGCACCTTACCTCCAGCGCCACCGCCCGGTCCCCAATAAACTAAATCTTCACGTGAATATTTTGAATGCATGCATGTCTTCTATTAGCATTAATATCTTTTGTTTAGGCATATATTTTTACACCACACCACCACCAAACTGCTAATATCACTCTACACTTTTACAAGGCTTTAAGATTTTTTATTAATATCTTTAAACACCTTGATTACAAACATGATTGTAATTGGGTTTCAGTCATGTAAAGAACACTCTCATTCATGAGTGCAACATACCCATCACTGATGTAAATATTTTATAGAATACTGTGCCCTAATTTGGATAGATTTTTAACACCTTTAGAGCAAATTTTTCCAAACTTATTTGACTATTCCTACCATTTCAAAAATTATATTTCTCAGAAGCCTCCACTCCAGACATTTATCTTACATGAATTAAAAGAAAATCTTTATAACTTTAGATAAGAACACCTTTCTTCTCAGTGGCCATACCACACAGTTTGAGAAACACTGTTCTAGATAATTGTTTTTTTTTGTTGTTTTGAGTCAAGTAATAAAGATTCTGATTTTATTATTTTAAGATCACTTTTTCAAACATTTTCACTCTAACTCATTTGTTTTTCAACTTAAATGCCAATTTACTACACAAGATTTGTTTTTGGAGCTGCAATCTAAGTCATTATTAATATTAGTCATGGATGAATGATATTCCTGGAAGACAGGCAATAATGCAACTGAGGAAGCAATGTGCTTAATACCAATAATATTACATTATAATTTGTTTCTTTGATAATAAAGATGGAAATGCAATATGAAAGAATGCTGAATTGTCCACAAGCTTTGTTTTCAGAGAGAATCATAATGCAGCGCAATGTAATATACTATTAAAAATATTTTGGGGGGGGCTCTCAAGAAATATTTAGGAACACCTGAACTACTTTCAATAATACTTGACCAATTAGTTCAGAAGGAACCATGCTAAAGTGCAAGGATGCTTTGTAGACTGGAGTCTGTTTTTCAGGACCCAATAGTGCTACCATAATGATGCTCAGTTTACACCATATTGACACCTATTGTTATGAAGGGAAATATGACATGCTAGGATAAAATTGTCTGATGCATACCTAAATCTTGTCTTGAGATCCTAGCACTGTAAAACTGAAATTTAAAATGATTAACTCCTGCATTCTAAAATAAATGTTGAGACAAAAAAAAAAACTAAGCATATTTTCTTTCATATTTAGGTCTCCAAACAAGATGCAAGTTATAAAAAGTCTCAATTTATTTGTATCACATAAAATGAATGTGCCAATGTAATAGCAAATTTATTTATTCTTACTTATAGCAATGAAAGCTATTGACACTTGAAAATATTTAAATAAG
>PVKC010036793.1:0-13178 GCA_004027635.1 Crocidura indochinensis
TGTTGACCTGTCTCTCTGTTGATCTATTGAGCTCAAATAAAGCACATTTTCAAGGCTTGTGACTGGACCTTGAATCTTCTTCTTAAGTCAGCATATGCCAGTATTAAGTACATTTCTGTGTAGAACCTTGAAGAATGAATAACAGAGACATATGGGGGACACACTCAGGAGGTGGGATATCATTGAGCAAATAATCAGATAGCCACTCTTGGTGAATCATAAATGGGCCCACCAGGACAAGAATTTCATATGTTGATGTATATAGGAATTTGGAGTTTCCAGTTTCTACCTCAGGGTTCCCCAAATTACGTATTTTCTGAACCTTACTTCCTGGCATCTATCTTAGGCAAGAAACAAAAAAAAAATTGTGCTTTGAGAAAACAGAGAGAACCCAGTTTCTTTGGAGATATAACACCTGTGCATATTGCTGGGAGAAAACTAGTATTGGGAACCTTGCAGTTCCAAATATTTTTTATTATTATGCCCACAAGAGTCAAAGAGTATCAAAAATCATATTCTCAAAAACCTAGCAGAATAAAAAAAAAAGTAATCTCAGGAGTACCAACGGAGCAGGGGATTGTCTGCTGCAGAATTTGAGATCATGCCCCATAGAGCATAGCAGACACTTACTTCTTGAACTTTCTTATTCACTTTTGGGCTCTTTATGTTCCTCTCTAGACAGGTTAAAAGCTCTTTAATAATGTCTTATACTTCTATCCATTAGGAAGAAATTATTCCTGACTTTGGAATCTATATGATTAAGAATCCCTTTTGTTTGTTTTTGTATCCTAATATAAACATTTTACCTATTATTTAACTTGCACCACTATATTTAATTTTTAATCTGATATAAATTCAATATACCCATACAGAAATGTCTATAAAAACACTTGTCTCTAAAATTGAGGACCAAAACTGTCCTAACATTTCTTCATGGTTTCTCTTCTTGAATCTAAAAACGTTATAGCACTTTTCTCTTTCATTAGTCACCTCTTGTTTTACTTCTTTCACTGCAAATTTATTATCCAAGATGTCAAAGTTACGTCAACTTTCCCTTTCAACTATTATGGTACATGACTTTTTCTCTGTCTGTAATGAACATTTCCTTTTTTTTTTTTTTTTTTCTTTTTTTGGGTTTTTTGGTTTTTTGGTTTTTGGGCCACACCCGGCAGTGCTCAGGGGTTACTCCTGGCTATCTGCTCAGAAATAGCTCCTGGCAGGCACAAGGGACCATATGGGGCACCAGGAATCAAACTAACCATCCTTGGTCCTGGATCGTCTGTTTGCAAGGCAAACGCCACTGGGCTATCTCACCGGGCCTGAACATTTCCTTTTTATAGCAGTGTCTATATCTTTTTTTTTAATATAAAATCTTTATTTAAACACCATGATTGCAAGCATGATTGTAGTTGGGTGTTTTTTAAACTAAAAAATGTCACTCCTCATCTTTCTCAATGTAATAAATTAATAAAAATCTATTTCTATGGCCTCTAGTACATGACCAACTGTTTTCTTTAATTAAGAGATTTTTTCACCTAAATAATAAATAAACTAGACAAAAATATTGTACTGCTCATAATAATAAAAAATGTGATTATAACATATTTCTGAGACAGAAGAGCAAAAGAAAGTACTTTGATTATAAAAGATAATTCTTTAAATGGAATTATTTGAATTGTTTCAAACCACTCACTGAATTTTTATTTAGTCTTTATATACAGTCCATAATTAATGCATTGGTTTTTAAGGTATGTTAAATTTCAATGCTTATTTAAAGGGAATTTAAATCTATTTGTCTTGAAATATAGGCCAGGTCTTTTCTTTGACGATTACTATGTGTAAACTCTGATAATGAGTTAGTTTTTCTTTTTATTCCCAATGTCAAATTATTGTTGCCATTTATAGTTCTTGGCTGTGAAAAAGAAAATTTTTTTCTAGCTCTCTGGTTCCCTTCCATTCTTCCATCTCTTCCTTTTTGATTCTCTTTGTTTACCCAATCTCCTCAATCTTTCTCTTAATGAGAATTTTTGTGTATCATATTGATTTGGAGGGTTTTTTTTTGAAAAAAGAAAATTTTAAAAATATCACATATAGCTAAGTAGGCCTTTTCTTCTCTCCAAACCTACTAAATTAATAAAATGGAGCTTTGTATAAATCAAATGGATAAATTAACTGGACTAACACCCTTTAGCAAGATTCTACAACTCTCACAGCGGGAGATGTTATATTTTTTATTCAACAATATTCACCAACAGAACATTTCAGTTTCATTTATAAAGTTATATATTTTGGGGCCCACAAAAATAGAACACATGCTTCTTAAGAAAACTGAATAAGTTTTTTTCCCAGGACAGCATCTCTTTAATGGGAATTGTGCCCTGAGCACATATATAAACACATTTCTAACTCTCAAATATTACACGCATATACGTATATTACACATACTATGAATTTAAGGAAAACAGAACCAGAGAGGTATTACAGTGGTTTGGGTACTTGCTTTGCATGTGAATAAACCCATTTCTATCCCTGACACCACCTGTGGTTCCCTGGTGACTGACAGATAAGTCATCTCTTTCATCTCTCTGTCCAACACTGAAAAACATCCCCCTTGTTATTTAATTGTGTAACCAACAACCAACGTTAGGAACAATTATTTTAAAAGAGAACAGAAGAATAAAGAAATTTTTCCCACAACGCGTTTTTGACCCCCACTCCCCAAAAAGGCCTAATTAGAACAAAAGCAATATGACACATAGTAGTCTCCCTATATGCTAACCAACACATTGCATTGACAATAAGAACAAAATTAAAAAAAAAAAAGTAGATGGCCTCAAAATTCTTATCCCTGGATCTGTCTTTCTCACACTGACAAAAGCGTTATCAGGGAATGTAGAGATAATATATAGCAGGTGGACACTTGTCATGCATGTGTCCAAAACAAATTAAATCCATAACATCCCATATGATCACCTGAGTCTAGCTAGGAGTGATCTTGAGCTCATGAGTAAGATCTGAACACTGTTGGAAATGGTCAAAAACAAACAAAAAAGTAATTTCAGTTGAGACCTATTTTTTAATTTTAATTAGCCCATATTTTTTTTTGTCTCTTCAGGAATCTGACGACCTTCTCTAAGCTTCTTCAGTGAATAGAATCAGGAGCACTTCTTAGGAAATGTGAGTTGGGTCTCTATTTATTATAATTCCTGTCAACTCATGGGAAGATAAATCCTGATATGCGAGCTATCAGGATGTATTAGGAGGGGCTGGAGCAATAGCACAGCGGTAGGGCATTTGCCCTGCAAGCAGCCAACCTAGGACAGATCCCTGTTCAATTCCTGACCTCCCATATAGTTCTCTGAGCCTGCCAGGAATGATTTCTGAGCGCAGAGCCAGGAACAACCCCTTAGTACTACCGGTTGTGACCCAAAAACAAAACAAAACAAAACAAAATAAGATGCATTAGGAGATCATTTTCCAAGATTCCATTCTGCTTTCATGTGTATCTTATCCCTCTGTACTACAAACAGTCCAGTATAAAAGGACAACATACACCCTTTTCATGACTCCACAATATACCTGTTGTAGGAGAAACCAAGGAGCCCAACTATGTCCAGGAATAGATTAGCACCTACTAGGATTCCACCAAGATTCAAGAACATGATGCCAATGAAACAAATGATGCCAATGCATCTATCTTCGCTGTTCAATTACTTTTTCTCAAGTCAGCACCATTATATTTTAAAGACATTATTCTAAAAGGCAAATTTTGCCATGTAAGTTACAAAACCAAGATTTCAAAGGAGCTTCAGAAAAACAAGGGTAGAAAGATAGGTTGGGTCTCTGACCTGCTGAAATGTCAGCAGCTGCACACTTATAGGCAAACCATACAATGACACAACCTCACTGCTTCACAAGTAATTTCTGCAGAGACAGCAACCCCATGGAAAATTCCAGGTACACTGGTTTCTAGTATGAGAACTCTAAGGTTTTTCTGAGTAGACATGTACAGCTTCACCCACCCCCATGGGATATTATCCCTTTCCCAGAATTCCCAGAAGTTACATCAACAATCCCCAGACACCATCATATAAGCAATGGCAGTCTTCATAGCTTCCCCACTATTCTCAGAAGAGATGTAAACCAAGCCAAGTACTGAAACTCATTGGCCCTGTTCTACAGATCCTAGAGTTCTTGGAACATGCAACCAGATATCTGCCACTGTGACAACTTCAAATTTTACAATGTTGGCAGACAAGTAGGAACACAACAAATTAGATGCACAAGTAGCATACAAGTCCACTAGCTCAATTGAAAAAAGCAAAACAAAAACAAAAACACAGAGGCTCAACTAGCAGTAATTTGGTAAACCCTCAGTCAATGACTTAAAATATCACATTGTAAAAGCCCTGTGCCCCGCACAGGGAAGAAAGAAAATATACAGCCCCCAAACCAGAAGAACAAGCCAACAAACTAGTTTGGAACATTTCTATATTATGTGGGTAACCTCGCTTACCTAGAATAAATAAACACCAAAACAGATATACCTCCAACCATCTCTTATACAATTAAACAGACCACTTTTTTTAAACACCCTGAAACTCTGACACACCAACCCACCCAATTCAAAGAACAATGGGGAAACTAAGGGAGACACCAGTATCTGGGGATATGAGAGAAACCCAAGCACATTTCCAAGCCCTCCAAAGCACATGTACCTTATAGATGAGGACCTGAAATCATTTAATGTCTTAGCAGTGGAATTCAAGGAATCACTAGCCAAAGAAATTAAGGAATCCATAGATGAACAATTCAACCAAGAAGAACTATATTAGAAGATGAGAGAATCCGTACAAATAGAACTAAAAGATGTAAAAATAAATGCTAGCAAAAGTCATAATAGTAGAATTATCACATAGGGAATCTAATGGATGAAGTTGAAGACCAAATACAAGCCCAAAACTACAAAGAAGTCAATAAAGAAATGCGAGACAAAACATTGGAAGAAAATGTAAGGTGCTTAATGAACAAAGACAAAAGAAATAATCTATGACGAATAGGAATACAAGAAGGGAGGGAAAAGGCAAAGGGAAAGAACAAGTGGTGAGGAGAATAATAGCAGAGAATTTTCCCATTCTCTGAAAAGTAACTGATGTACAAATCCAAGAGGACAAAAATGAACAAAATACACCATTGTGAAATATAGAAATTTTCCCATTTTTCTTTTATTGAAGTATTTTTGATAATTTTGTAACTGATTTTGTAGTAACAAGTAATATAAAATAAATTATTTTGTGCTTGCTAAGTTGGCTAACTTGAAGAGTCATTGGATAACTGGGAGAATGGAGGAGGGAGATTACACTGGTGGTGGGATTGGTGTTTAAATATTCAATGAATAAAATAACTGTATATGAACAAATTGGTAAATTACAGAGCTATAATAAAATATTAAAATATAAATAAGAATTGGAGAATCCATGAAAAGTTCAAATAAGAAATCTCTGGAAAAAATTAAAAATAACTATAAGTCTAAGATTCAACCATGGGAACTGAAGTCAGTACTTCGCTGCCTTTCGGGGAGATGAGAGTTAGAAATTCAGAAGCAAGATGATTTGTCTGTGTAGATGTTAATGTCATAAAGAAAGATGATAGGAAGAAGGTGCAAAGAGGGGCATTGAACTCAGGCAAATTATTCATGAAATATCAAGAGATCAATATAGCAGTAATAAGAAGGTACTTAGATGTGGGTTAGAGGGAGAGTGAGACAAAGGAAAAATATTTCCTATAGAGGCAGGTATGGAGAGGACAGTGGAGAGAGCAGGAAGGAAATTGAGGATATTAGTGGCAGAAAATGTGCACTGATGAAGGGTGTTGAACATTGTACAACTGCAACTCAATCACAAACAACTTTGAAACTATATATCATGGTGATTTAATTAAATTATTTACTTTATAAATTAAAAAGGTACTCAGATGGTATAACATGACAAAAAGTCATTGCAAATTCCTTATTATGCCATATTACTACCAAGTTAACTCTAAAATAACAATTTTCTGCATACAAGTATTCAATCACTAGGTCATTTCCCTTTATTGGTACCTGAGAAGCTTTGATTCCCCCATTGTTTATCATCTGCCTCTTTTATTTTGTATTTTGGGGATTAGGGGCCACACCTAACTGTACTCAGGTCTTACTCCTGACTTTGAGTTCACAAGTCATTCTTAGCAAGGCTCTGGGGACTGGAGGGGGTACCTGGGATTTAATCAAGGTCAGTTGATTAAATACCCCACCAGCTGTACTATACTATCTCCTGGTTCCCTTATATGTCTCTTTTCCTTACTTTCAATAATGTTGAAAGATTACAAGGCTTTGAATCGCATTCAATTCCCCTATCTTTTCATCCAACTTGCACTCCTACATCTCCTCTTCTATGTGTATATCAACACAGTTAAATACAGTCAAAGAAAAATAACATACTAGTGTTAACTAATCCCAAATTAATTTGCAATTAAATTCTTCAAGGAATCTCCCCACTCTTAGGCACCATTCTACTTTCCCCCATTTAATTATTTGCCTGCCTCTTCTGAGACAATAATTAGACCCTTTTCTCTTCTTAATCCTTCTTCCCCTCTCTTAATCTCCAATATTCCCATTATTCTTTTTCTTTTCTTTTTTTCTTTTCTTTTTGGGCCACACCCGGTGACGCTCAGGGGTTACTCCTGGCTATTTGCTCAGAAGTCGCTCCTGGCAGGCACGGGGGACCATATGGGGAACCAGGGGATCGAACCGCAGTCCGTCCTAGGTTAGCACAGGCAAGGCAGGCACCTTACCTTCAGCGACACCGCCAGGCCCCCCAATATTCCCATTATTCTTTGCATACTCATTCACTCATCAAGGGATCTGTGCTTCTGGGAACCATTTTTGGAAAACTACTATTCATTTCCACAGAAGAAAGGAATATTAGGGACAACCTTTATGCTCTGAGCATGTTGTAAACTTTTAATTGTTAAAAAGAACTAATTACATGATCATAACTACTTTAAAACATTATTATTAGAGGAAAAATATTTAATAACCTTAAGAAGCACCAAAAGGAAAGTTATTTAGTAATGGTACATGAGAAATCAACAAAAACATTTAGATTCCTAAGATGTTCAGGTTGTTTCTTCTGCTATTTCTCTTATGACCTAGACAACAAATACACTGGAGGGGTCTGGAAAGCATAAAGACAGACCATGGTCATTTGACTTGAAAATTACTTAAATAAACTGGTGAAAAACTGGAGTCTAAGTCAGAGTAGATATGGGCAGTGTCTTTAACCTCATAGGTCATGAGGACAAATCTCTGTAGAGAAAGTCAGATAATAAGGAGGGTTTTAGCCAAAGAATGATTGAAACCTTCAGAGTTATTTCAAATAAAACTGAGTCAAGAATAATAGGTTTAAATATATTAAGGAACAGTGTTTTATGAAATACTACCTTTTGTGTCTTTTCTTCTAATTATTCTGCACAACAAAGAATTATCAATTCAATGTAACTATTCAAAGAATGTCATTGGTAAATATAAAAATTTTGGTGAAGAATGCAATCATTAAATCATCTGTTATTTCAAGACTTCTAAGAAAAAGTGGACCTTGGCAACTATCTAGTTTCTCAAAGTTCATTTTGTACATGTTTATTGGTATCCTAAGATCAATTTCAATGGGTTTGTATGTGTAGGCATACCAAGAAAAAATAATTCTGAGAGTCCAGCATGAATTCACAATTCATTTATAACACTCTATGCAGGGACAGCAGCAGATCTACAAGTTAAGTCTACCAAGTCCAGCCTCCATTTAAGCAAAATTCACAAAGCCAAGATGCTACCTGGTCTTCTACACAACTGATTACCCATTGGAGTTTTCCATGGACCCTCCTCAGACTTCAGATTTTTATGTAGGTCTAGATTATATGATCTCCTGACCAAATGGCTATAAATCAGAATTTTCTAGGATGTCCTCCTCATATTATATTACTTGTTGTGATAACATAGAATTCATGTAATAGTGCCATTTATTCACTATGTTGCTAATTTATAAGGAATGTGGAAGATATGTGTAATTTAAGGTACAAATAAATATGTGGAGACATTTTCTTCTCCCTAAGTATTTGACTCCTCCTGAGAGATCGTATGTTTATCATGTGAAAGACCTACAAAGGCCCATCTTTTGGATTTTTATGGTAGCTTCATTACATAGGCATGATTGATTCACTCACCCACCATAATAGCTAAGCCCAGCCTCAGTCTTTCTATCTTCCCTATTGGCCAAAGGGATGGAACTATAAATTCCAGTTCCCTAATCACTTGCTTGGTTTTCTCAGGTGCTTCTCCAAATGCCACCTCATCAACATAAAAACATCTTATTTCTCTCTACACCTAGGTGATACATATCACTTATTTTAATCCTCATGGTCAAAACTTTAAGATAACCATCCTTATGCACACACTGAAGAATGAGCACCTCAGATGCCTTATGCATTATGTATAAAGTTATCCAGTTTAAAAGTGACTATGCTAAGGATGTCATAACTCAGACTTGGCCTCTGACATAGTCAAGTCATATTATGATGTTGATTTTAAAAGCTCCACTTTAAGACTGGGAGAACAAGGGATCAAAGAGATAGCATGGAGGTAGAGAGTTTGCCTTGAATGCCAAACGATGGTGGTTTGAATCCTGACAACCCTTATGATCCCCCGAGCCTGCCAGGAATGATTTCTCAGCATAAAGCCAGGGCTGAGTGCTGCCAGGTGTGACCCCTTAAAAAACAAAAATAAATAAATAAGTAAATAAAATAAAATAAAAGGACTGGGAGAACAAATAATTTTTCCAACAATCATTTGTATAATCTATAGTTTCTTTTCTGAAAATGATTACCTAAGATGAGGTAAAAGACAAGTCAATGACATTTTGGGGTGGGGATTTTGGGCCACACCCGGTGATGCTCAGGTTTACTCTTGGTTCTGTGCTCAAAAATTGCTCCTGGCTTGGGGGCCATATGAGATTCCAGGGGGTTGAATCACAGTCCGTTCCCGGGTCAGTAGTGTACAAGGCAAACACCCTACCCCTGTGCTATCGCTCTGGCCCCTGTCAATGACATTTTTAAAGAAGACAAGAGTAATGTATGAACCAATTCTAGGGTCTTTCCAGAATCTGAGAGGAAGAAACAAATATATTAGCAGGCTTAGAACTTGCATGATAATGTTAGAACATAATGCTTTGGGTAGGGTGCAAAACTGAGACTTTATTTTCTCAGCTTAGGTGTGTAATTAATTAAGCCCTGTTCTTCCTCAAGTATTATGACACAATTATAGTATTTAAAAAAACTAAGTAATTTAGGGGCCCGGGAGATAGCATGGAGGTAAGGCGTTTGCCTTTCATGCAAAAGGTCATCGGTTCAAATCCCGGTGCCCCATATGGTCCCCTGTGCCTGCCAGGAACAATTTCTGAGCATGGAGCCAGGAGTAACCCCTGAGCACTGCCGGGTGTGACCCAAAAACCAAAAAAAAAAAAAAAACAAAACTAAGTAATTTAGAGAGATAGCATGGAGGTGGTACATTTGCCTTGCATGCATAAAGACAGTGGTTCGAATCCTGGCATCTCATTTGGTCCTCCCAGCCTGCCATGAGTGATTTCTGAGCCTAGAGCCAGTAGGAACCCCTGAGCGCTGGTGGGTGTGACCCAAAAAACGAAAAACAAAAAAGACAAAACAAAACAAAACAAAAACCTAAGTAATTTAGCCACTTCTTGCTCTGATAGCAAAGGTACAAATTAACCTCTCTGACTTCATCATTTTCCAATGGGAACCATTTAAAATATCTACTGAATATGGTTCTCTAATGCATACCCAGCACCAGAGCGAAGTCCCAGAGAAGTACTTGCCTTATATGGGACAGGTTCTTAATAAAGAAATGAGAAAGTTTTCAGAAGTTTCTGGTGAATTCTCTCTCTCTTTGAGGTGGCATAGCATAATCATCTTAGCCAATCCAATAATGCTTTTTTATGAACCTCCTCCCCTCAAGTCATACCTATGTCCCGTGACAGCAGAAGCATACCTATTTGTGACCAACTGCTAACTTTTCCGAAACTCATATTCTGCCCCCAGTTCGTGGAGTTTTTAGAATTCAGAATTTGTTGACGTTCCAAATTGTAAAGCAGCATTAGTCTTTGAATCTACATGTCCAGGCCTTCTGGTAAACTAGAAATTGACTTTATGTCCTCTCTCCCTTCATGGACTGATGTGTAGTTCTACTGAGAGACAGTTCAAAGTATGTCCATTCCTGTCCAGGTCTGCTATACTTCTGTGTGGAGTCCATGAACCTCACTGGCCATCTGCTGGAAAAAAACACTGGAAGGAAGGTGTTACGTAAATAGGAGGGTAGCTGAGGTTACCCTGGAAAAGCTCTATTCTCCTTGTCACTTTTGATAAATTGTGCATTCTTTTCCTTGCTGCTCCTCTGCCTTTCAAGCAGCAAAGTGATCATGGAAGAGGCATCAGCCAAAACTTTAGGGAATAGAAATTGTGTAAATCCACTCGAAGGGGCTAGAGTGATAGCACAGCGATAGGGCGTTTGCCTAGCATGTTGCTGACCCAGGATGGGCCCAGGTTCAATCCCCAACATTCCACATGCCCCTGGAGCCTGCCAGAAGCGATTTCTGAATGCAGAGACAGGAATAACCCCTGAGCACTGCCGTTGCGGCCCCCAAACAAATAAACAAAAACAACAACAAACCCACTTTTGGAGGGCTCCTGGAAGCTTCTCCGTAAACAGATGCAAGAGTCCAGACAAGAGACCAGACACCTTAAGAGTTTCTCCAGGGCCTTGCAAAGCAGGCAGAGAGGCACAGATTAACTGGGAGTGAAATGACAAGAATGCATCTTTGACTTAACTATGTTCATTCTTCTCCAAAAATGAGACATCAGTTATTAGATACAGAGAACACTATTTGTTTACTTGCAAAATTCCCCTGTGTGGAAGTTCATGAACATAAAGACCAAATCCCTCACTTATTTGTAGGCCATGTTTTTATTGAGTCCTACCCACTCCCATTTTAAAAATAGAGTAAACTTCCATAAAAGACAAATTGATTCCCTAGCCGAATCTTGCTTGTCTTCCCATCACACATAATTAATCATTATTTCCATATTAGCATATCAACTTGGCGCCATTCCTCATTTCTTTGTGACATGAGGACAGGGAATCCCATACTTTTAAAGCCACACTATTCACAGAAAAGACCTGATCCAAGCAGTGAGATGAAAACACCCTGCAGAAACGTTGTGTGTTCATAAGCATTACCTACAAGACAGAAAAAGGCTCTGGAAATTAAATGTGACGTATCAGTCAGGACTCAAGGCCCATCCCCGGAAGGAAGTCAGAGCTTGAGGATCCACTAATGTCTATAATCACAGTGATAAAGACTAGTAAAGGGCTTCATTCCACCTTGTCAGTCAGTCCTAGCTGCCGCCCCTCGGGCTGGCTACAGGCAATGACCTTTTGCATGCTTGAGAAAACAGCTCCTGCTGTGAGCTCTTAGAGAGTGGCCAGATGGGGTGGTTTTACTCCATTATTTGTGCCTGTAAAGGGAAAATGCCAACAGAAAGATTCATTATGGTCCATCCCATCTCTGCAAAGCTCCTCTGATTTATTAGGGCATAAAGTGCTGTTAGGGCTGTAATGAGACATAAATGTTCTGGAAGGCCTATGAACTTCGAAAGGAAACGCCTTGCCATCACACTTCTGTGCACCTAATTTATTAACAGCTTGTGCTGCACGGCCTGGAAAATTCTGCCAGCTCCACAATCTGCAGCAGTTACCTCTGGGGTGGGCAAGGGAGAATGGGGAATTGTGTGCAACTCAGACAAGGGACAGAGTAGCTATGGATGTATTGCTGCAAAGGGCCAAACCCTGGCATTTTCATCACATACTTCTTGGCTGAGTCTGTGAGTAGGAGGGAGGCTCTTCCACCTCTGGGGGGAAAGAGCAACTGGACATTTTTTTCAGGGTTCCCTTGGCTCTGAATGGACAAGGGGAAAACCTTCATGTTCACTTCAGACATCTCGGTCCCCATTCCAACTTGCTCTATCATTTGAAGGCTAGTTTCTGCATTGCAATGCCTGCCCCAGCATTTTAAAAACACTGCAAGGCAATTAGCATTTCTGTTCTCTAACCATCATCCTTTCAGTTCCAAATATAGAACAAAAAATTAATAACAGACATGCCCATTTTATACTTCCTTTTATACAACCATTTTTTTTCTTAGATCATAATATGCATGTCTCTTTAATTCAGTTTTGGTTGCACTTGCCAAACTCGGAAAAGAATGAGATTAAGTAGTGAGCTGCCAGGAAAACATAGAACATCCTGATTTGATATTAGGTGTTAGGCATTTCATATTTCATGCATTAATAAAAGGAGATCATCTTTTGTCACCACAGAATTCACTGGCAAAATATTTCTTGTGCATAGAGCATGTTCTGAAGATAGGATGAAAACAAACATGACACAAACCCAGGCCTGAAAGTATGATTTATGGGGTCTAGTTAATGTAAAATGAAATTGGTGTGTGAGTGTGGGGTGCCAGTGCGATGTTCAGAAAGCTCTAAGGATTTCAAGATGGCAATAGTACAACATAAAAGCAAATATAGGACCTTTCCAAACTGAATCCTTGAGCAACTGCTGGAAATATTCAGATGACAGTCTCAGGACAAAATCAAGCAATAAGTTGATGCTTCTGATGAGACTGTAAGAAAAAGGTTTCATGCCTCAGAAAGAAATGTCAAAAATGTCAAAATATCATCTCACACCAGTTAAAATAGCAATTATCAAAAAGACTGGAAACAATCAGTGCTGGTGGAGATGTTGCAAAAAGAGAACCCTCGTTCATTGTTGGGCTGTAATGTCGCCTGCTCTGGCCTCTATGGAAAAACACGAAGACTTCTCAAACAGTAAGAGTAGATAAAACTTTCAATATGACTCAGTGAGTTTCCTTCTTGGCATATCTCCCCAAAGCACAAAGACATTAATTTAAAAAATATGCACACCTTTAAAAACTATACATGGCAGCATTTAGTATAATAGCCAAAATATGGAAACAACTCAAATGTCCAATGCCAGATGAAGATATAAGGAATTGTTG
>PVKC010036794.1:0-13185 GCA_004027635.1 Crocidura indochinensis
GGAGTAACCCTTGAGCACTGCCAGGTGCGACCCCCCCCCCCAAAAAAAAAAAAAAAAATACAAAAAAAAAAAAAAACCAAAGTCCTGGACTATTTAAAGATTTTTTAAAATTACTCAATTAAAGAAGCTGTGCCCTGATCTTCCCTCCCACCGTCAAAGTGAGGGTTCCAGATCAAGATCACCTCTGTGGCAGAAGGCAGGTGAAAGCAAGACCCCACAAGAAAAAAGGAAAACCATCATCTCTCCAAGCTAATAGAAGAAGGAAATCAAACCATCGTGTCTCCCAAGACAACAGATGGATCAAATGAATTAGCCAGGGCCCTTCCAGGATGCCGGGCATAAGACCCTTTGGAAGGAGAATAGTTAAGAGATGTATCCTGCAGAAATAAACCTGACATCTGTTTAATCTTCTCCCACGGACTTCAACTCCATACTGGATATTCCAAATGGATAACAACTTGAAAGCTCCATGTGGACTTCTCTTTCATTATTATTACTTCAAATGCTAAATGTTATCTATTTAAAAATCTTACCTTGGCTCCATGCCCTGGCAGAAGGCAAGATTTTTTTTTTCACTAATAAGGGCCTGGAGGCTTTACAAGATCATGGGAGTTTTCAAAAGTATTCCTACATATTCATAATAGTCAAATTAATAGATATAATGCCAGATGTAAAGTGGCATTTTATGGGTAGTTTTAAATGGTACTAGTAGGTAAATCTTTTAAGGCTACCTAAACACACAACTTTGAATCTAATGAAAAAATGTCATTCCTTTTGATCTTGGTGTGAAGTGTTCCATATTCTAACTTATTAGGATGGTGATGTATTCTCTATTATAACTTATCAGGAAAGATCTGGCATTTTTTTCCGTGCAAAGGCATTTGGCACTCAAGAAAGAAATGTAGGTTAAACACCTTTTAGCTGTCATTTTGGTAACAGTTAAGTTTTTTTCTCTGACTTACTGACATAGTTCACAACCACGTACAATGAAAGTAAAATAAATCTTTCTCTGTGATATATTAAGTGCTCTTAGATGGGTCAAAACATGCTAGCCAAGTTTCTGTTTATCTAGGTTTTGAAATACTAAATAAATAAAAAAAATCAAAAGTAGGGACAATCGAGAAGAAGGCAGACAAGGTCAAAGAAAATCATTGATAACTAGACTTCAGAATTTTCTGACACTGTAATCAAGCAAGTGTTTTTCAAAAAGTGTGTGTGGGCATTTACTGAAATATATGGAAAGGAAATTAGTAAGTTCAGGTACAATGGGGGAGGGGCGCGTTGTGGTGCACTTTGTTTCTTTAAAGAAGGCAGATTTGGACCATATTATTGGATTTTAGGGATGAAACAGGCCCAATCCCTGTCCAAAATTCCACCCACCTAAAATTCGCTTCCACAAGAATTTAAACTACCTGGTTCCATGACCAGTTTCAGAAAATGCTACCATTATATCAAACCTGTTATGTCTGGTTTTGGTTCCAAATTACTGAAGCCACCCTCCCCATCCCTGTCCTGTTGGAGCCAGAATTCTACCCATCCATATCCACTTCCACTGAAATTTAAATGGTCCAGCCACATGAATGATTTCAGGAAGAAGCTATTGGCACACTGAACCTGGTAGACCTGAGACACCAAGGTGTCTTTTTTTTTTTTTTTTTGGCTTTTGGGTCATACCCAGCAGTGCTCAGGAGTTACTCCTGCTCCATGCTCAGAAATTGCTCCTGGCAGGCACGGGGGACCATATGGGGCACTGGGATTCGAACCGATGACCTTTTGCATGAAAGGCAAATGCTTTACCTCCATGCTATCTCCCGGGCCCCACCAAGGTATCTTAACCATCTTAGTGATGCAGTTTTGGTTGTACACAGTTGCATATGTGGTGGCGTGGTATCGCCAAAGTTCACAGTACTGACAGTTCACAGTAGGAACACAGAAAATAAGTGTAGAAGCCCACTAAGCTCAATCAGCGAAAACAGTAGCACAGAATGCTCATCTAGCACCTAACAGCTCAATAACTTCAGTAATACTACTATAAGAAATATGTTGTAAGCAAATTAATTTGTGCCTGTTAAGGGGGGAAGGTTTGGGGGAGGGGGAGTAACTTAGAAGAAAGGTCACACTAGTGGTGGGATTGGTGTTGGACTAATAAATACCTGCAATGACTCTATTATGAACAACTTTCTAAATCACTAAATCACAGTGTTGTTTTTTTTTGTTTTGTTTTTTTTGTTTGTTTGTTTTTTGGGGCCACACCCAGTGACGCTCAGGGGTTACTCCTGGCTATGCACTCAGAAGCCGCTCCTGGCAGGCACGGGGGACCATATGGGAACCGGGGGATCGAACCGTGGTCCGTCCTAGGCAAGGCAGCAGGCACCTTACCTCCTGCGCCACCTCCCGGCTCCCAAAATCACAGTGTTTAAATAAAGTTTCAAATGGAAAAAGAAGGCAGATTTCTAGGGTGAGTTTTTTCCTAAAAAGGGGAATGAGTGAGACAAATAAGTTGGAGATCTCTTTGAGAATATTTTTTTGTTTGAGATAGCAGAGTTATCATCATCCAAAACCAACACTGCAATATGGAGACAAGATAAAATAAAAATGAAGGCAAAATGATACAGCACAAGAATACAGCATACAAAATAGCAATTTCACATAAAGGTAGGAGAAAAACTATTATCAAACATGAAAAATGCTTAGAATTAGATTGTTTTCAGCTACTAACTTTAGCCATCTCTTTAATATCTTTTGAGTAGTTATTTGAAAATTAAAGAGTCTTTTATACATATGATTTTAACAATTGTGAGGTGGGCAGTGAGCATTAGCAGTATCTCTATCTTATTTTTACTTTGAGTGTTGGGATGAAATAAATTCTTGAAACTAGAGAGATAGCTCAGTGAATTGCAGCACACAGTTTGCATGCAAGTGATCCTGGCCTGATCCCTGAACTGTTAGAAGCTTTCAAAGCACCTCTGAGTGTTCTTTGAACAACTTAAAACAATGTAAGTTGGGAGTCTAATACTTACAGGTAAGACCAACTATGTTTCATTTGCTGGTTTTTAATGAATAAGTTTTTAACTGAATCACCATTAGATATAGTTACAAAGTTGTTCATGGCTGAGTTTCATCATACTACATCCTAACATCCATCCCTTCACTAATGCATTTTTCCCACCACTAATGTTCCTGGTTGCCTTCCCACTCTCACCTTCTAACTGCCTGCCTCTATGCAGATATGTTTGATACTGATTTGATCCATGTAATTGTTTTTATTGTTGTGTTTAGGCCACAGCGAGCTCTGCTTAGGACTTTGTTCTGTCCTCAGGGATCACTCCTGGCAGGCTCAGGGAACTTTATGGGGTGCCAGGGATCAAACTCAGGTTGGACATATTCAGGGCAATTAATTATCTTACACACTATACACGATCTCTTCAGCCACTGATTCACACAATTTTTAAAGATATAGTTCACATTTCAGAAAAATTTAAATCAACTCAAACTAGGCAAGTATTTTCCCCAAGCTCATATAGACAGTCCCCAAGTTATATTAAGAGACATTTTCCAGGTCTCAAAACTCTTTACTATTCCTAGGAAACTTTACTTTTGTTTATTAAACTACACTGGTTTGTGTTCTGTATCAAATAATAGCTGATCTTGTCTTCCTGGGTGGGCCCAGCACATTTTGGTTACAAGCAGATCCTATGACCATAGTAGATATATGAACGTAACAATGCTGAAAGGAAATGTTGGTAGGCCTAAATGCTGCCCAAATTGACCAAATCTGCAAAATCCGCAACTCACCTGAAAAATATTGTACAGAAGAGGTAAGTTGTGAACAAAGCAATTATTGATAAAATAGATGAATTAGGAAAAAGAGTTGAGAGACTGTTATCCCTAAAGCTCATCCTAACTCAAGAATTTATAGTAAAGAGTACCACAATCAAGGTTGGAAAACTGTCAAGGTTTTTGGCTAGTCAACATTCATTAGATGGAAACCTCTAGCAAAAACTATTCGAAGTTCCTTGAGGCCAGAGCAGTTAGTAAGTAGGGCATTTGCCTTGCATGTGCCCAACACAAGTTCAATCCCTGGCATCCTCTATGATACCCCAAGCACCACCAGAATTGACGCCTGCACATAGAACCAGGAGTTAACTTCACATTCAGGTGTGGCCCTGTTGTATATGTAAACATTTCAATGAGATTATTATGTTACTGACCCTACCCTGATCAGTGATTGTGCCCTACCCCAGGGTGTGACCTGGCATTCTGCTCCCACTCTAGGGTGGTACCTGATTCTTCTTCCACCATTGGGTGGTACCTGATCCTGGAGAATAAAAGCAAGGGTCTGTGGAAGGCGAGGGGCTTTTTGGCTGGAACTGATGCTGAGGCTTTTGGCTTCAGTCTTGTCCTCCAAATAAAGTTGATATTTTCACAAGTCTGACTGCCTGCTAGCCTTTTACCCACCGCATTCAGCTCTGAACAGGGTGGCAGACGCGTGCTCTGAGCTGGAGAGGAAAGACCTCATCCCTCCATCAGTCAACCCCATCAAGGGCAGTATTGCAACATGGCCCAAAAACCAAAAATTAAAAAAAATGTGAAGCACACACTACATATTGTAGTTTAACTTAAATTTTATAAATATATAATCAGTCAATCTTTAAGGTACAATCATGGAAATTTTTACTAGAACCTGAAATATCTTATTCACATAGACTATACTCAATGATTATCTATACCCAACGTCTAACAAGAAGCCAGAGTTTTAAATAGCTGCTAGAATGCAAAGCCCTTCTAGATACTTACTATTTCCCCACATACACATACTAAGGTATTTTACACCTAATTTGAAAGAAAACTTTTCCAAAGGACTTTTCTCAGGTTTCAATTTAGTTTATATATAAATAATCTTTGTGAGTATAAACTATCAGCATATCTAACATTTATTTAACTGTTATAATTACAACTAGAACAACCACTCTGATTTTTGGTGAGTACACCACTTGACCTGTGGCAGTGGATGTGCATAAGATCAGATCACACCCACTGGAAATGAACAACAAGTACATTTCATGGAGGAATTTTCAAAAAGCACTGCTATCAACACAGAACCATTAACTGAGAGTGCTTTATGCCACAATACACAGAAGAGTCTATTAAGAGGTAGGCAAGAGGGCAGCTGTTCAGGAGACTAGCACATGCAAATTCCAACTTAGTGCATTCCCAGAACTGAAGACAGAAAGAAGTCACCAATTTATGTTTTGGATTACCTTTATGAAGCTTCAAACTACATATGTCAGGACAGCATCTTTACTAAAGTAAATGAATGAACATGGGCTGAAGAGAGAATTACTAGGGCTCTGTTGTACTGACCAGGCCAAGATCCAAGTTCAGGAACCAACATTACTCTGTCTACCGGCACCACCAAGAGTGAGACTCTGCAAGGAGCTATGGGTAATTTCTGGGCACACATATATGTGACCCCAAACAAATAAACAGAATAAAATGGCTATGGAAACATTTTCTTTTCCAAGATTGTGGCTACTGTTTTTTGCTCACTTTTTTCTCTTAGTTTAAACCTCCCACAGTAATAATCAGTTTTTTTAATTTCAGTTTTTTAATACTCCTGACTCTAAAACATTACCCTTAAAAAGGCTAATTCTCCAAGGATAAACATAAACTTCAGAATTAAGATGCTAATTCTTGAGGGAACCCAAAGGTATCCCCCATCTCTTATTTCTCAAAGTGTGTTATAGTTCAGTATAACTTTTTGATTTACTGAGCTTAATCTATTGTGATTAGAACTTGCTATCTTTTGAGAATTTTTCCACAAATATAATACACATTTAACTGCATGGCTGTACACAGTCAAAGATTAATGAACCAGTAACAATAAAACTAAGGCTATTATTTTAAAGCTCAACTCTATAACAATATGTAACCTACAGAATCATAGGAGGGTGAAATAATCCTTTTTAGTTTATATACAAGTGGCATTTTACTAGTTCTTTTTGTTTTGTTTTGTTTTGGGGTCACACCGGGCAGCGCTCAGGGGTGACTCCTGGCTCTATGTGCAGAAATCGGCCCTGGCATTCACAGGGGACCATATGGGATGCCAGGATTCGAACCAATGACCTTCTGCATGAAAGGCAAACACCTTACCTCCATGCTATCTCTCTGGCCCCCATTTTATACCAGTTCTAATAATTTCAAGAGCACAAATAAATATAAGAAGAAATATAATCTGATTTCACAATAACACAGACAGCAAAACAAGGTAGTCGTAGAACTTTCATGTTATCAAGCTTCTGCACAGTCCCTATAGGAAATAAGGAGGCACAAATTTCTTTCACTTCAACATCCTGTTATTGAATTTTCTCTGAAAACATTTTGCCTTTTTAAAATACAGAAGCAAATGTTTTGGGATGTTAGACAGTACCTGCTGTCCTATAAAAGATTAATTTGTGGTCCTTTGCATCCCTCTGTTGTTTCTGTGGTTTAATGCTGCTCATGGTAGAATCAGTTAAAAAGAAAAATCTTGGATGGTTTTGTGTGAGTTTGTAAGAGCTCCACACTCCTTGGCTAGCTTGTATGCTCCAGCACAAAGAAAAGTACTACAAAGGCAGGCAAAATGTAAACAGCTTACACAACTTAATTTACTAGAGCTCCAATTTATCTCAGGATTTTGTTGTACAAACTTATTTGTACATGGGTTCTCAGAGAAGGCCAAACTTGTCTTGCTCACATATTGAGCTTTCATATTTATCGATTCACTTCACAGCTTAAAGAAAAGAGACAAAAATCAGATTTCCAGATCATTTTGATAGTTCGGTTTTATTTTTTCTTTCCCTTTTTATTTAGTTATTTTTTGTGTGTGGCAAGGTAGTTTTTATTGAATAAAACTTACTTAGAAAGATAAGAGAGGACAAAAAGAGGGCAATTGTTCAAGAGAGAACAGAAGCTTCTCCAGAGTGGAAAAAGCAAGCAAAGAAACATTCAGAGCAAACAAAGCACATGTTCAAGGGAAAACACGGGCTTGAAGAGTAAACCTAGTCTGGTGGGTTCAAGTGCTGAAACTCCTCAAGTATAAATAAAGAAATTGATTAATATAGTAGCATGGTAACTAAATAACAATTTCAATAATATAATGAACTATGATGCCTTGATTTAAAAACATTGAATATGGGGCCCAGGAGATAGCATGGAGGTAAGGCGTTTGCCTTTCATGCAAAAAGGTCATCGGTTCGAATCCCGGTGCCCCATATGGTCCCCCATGCCTGCCAGGAGCAATTTCTGAGCATGGAGCCAGGAGTAACCCCTGACCACTGCCGGGTGTGACCCCCCCCCAAAAAAAATAAAATAAAAATAAAAACATTGAATAAAAGGAAAAGTCACATATTTTTCTTATCTTTTCTAAATGAACTATACCACTGTGTAGATGAGAGTAAATATCTCTATTTAAAAAAGGGAGGGGGGCTAGAGTGACAGCCCAGCAGGTAGGACACTTGCATTGCATGTGGCCAACCTGAGTTCCATCCCTGGAACCTTATATGGTGTCCTGAGTAGCTCCTGGAGTGATTATTGAGTGCAGAGTCAGAACTATGCCCAGAGCACTTCAGGGTGTGGCCCAAAATTTGAGCTAAAAAAGGGGGAAGGAAATGGAAAATTGATTGAGAAAATCCTTAACCAAAGTATATATCTGTAAATTGAAATATATGTTGTTGCTTTTAATCCAATATTTGCTATGCCAAACACAATGCAAATAAGCTGAAAATCTGATAATTCAGAGATAGTGTCTGCCCTCCAAATGTCCTACTGCTCAGGAAGAAAAACACATTCTTATGAAAGAAAAACCACTACCATAAAAGTAGACATGAACAGTTAAGGAATGATGCACTAAGAAAGGAAAGATTAATTTTGGTGTGACAAATAATTTGGAAAAACTTCAGAGAAAAAGCAAATTATAAGCAAGTCATAAAGGACCAGAGGTATTTAACTGGGTCATAAAATAGAATGGAAAGACCAAGGAACCAAAAGTTGCACATATTTTAGTGAGTGAAGTTTAAAAGAAAAAAAAATGAAGACATAAGATCAGGTGCAAGAGTCCTAAAACTGGTGCTTTAAAATAATGCAGCTACAAAACCTTGGCTTTGGTTTACAAAACAGATTAGCCAACAGTGAAAGAAGGACTTGAGGATTTTATAGTTGTATATAATGGCAGTGGTAGAGGGTCTTTGGCACTTTGATGGTGGTGAGATGCAGTGACTTTTGGCATCAAAACCATAAAAAATATTATAACATGTGACCTCAATTATGCTAATAAAAATAATTCTTAAAGTATCACAGTTAGAGTAGAGGAGATTTCTCAAAGGCTGAATGAAGCACAGGCCTCGCCTTTGTAAGGCTCAGTGAATCCAGCACCTCATGGCTCCCTGAGTAGTGAATACCAGTCCCACTGGGTATAACATCCTGGTGATCCTTGAACATTATAGGACATGAAAGTGCAGGGTTTTAGCATTAAATTGTCAGGCTGACTCAAATGATCTGAGTATTGCTAGGTGAGCATTTGGATTGAAGCCTTGCCCCTTCGAAAATAATACAGAAGTCACAATTGAAAGATGTGAAGAATCTCGTTCACTTGAAAAGCAGTAAATAAAGGGAAAACTACAACACTGTGTTGTACTGTTCTTATATAAACTGAACTATAGTTTTAACTAAAGGTAAAAAGGGAATTTCTCTTTATAAAGTGTGGTTTAAGTTAATTCCATAACAGTATATGTCAGGGGTGCAGAAACCCTGTATCTCCCAGGCCAAGGGAATTACCTTTATAATATCCCCAATAGTTAATGTGCCTATGCAGGGGAAAAAGAAAAAAAAAAGCACAAAATAATAATTTTCCCACATATTTATTTATTGATTGATCAATTTTTTGATGTCTTTATTTTGGTGTTGATATTGAAGTTGATGTCTCCAATTTTTATTTTATTTTATTTTATTTTATCTTATCATTCTCTTTCTTTTTGTACTCCGGCATGATTTGATTTCAGAACCAAGACTATTCTGTGGTGCTTGTCTTTATTGCTGTAGTGCTCACTGGATATTTAATTTGATATTTCTTTCTGTATTGTTGTGGTATTTCAATTACCTTTTTCATGTCCTCTCTCAAACTGAGGTTGAAAGCCTCTAGAAGGACTCTACCCATTTTCAGCGTATTTAACTTATTTTTTTTTTCTTATTTTGTACCCCATTTATTGCTTTTCTTTCCTTCAAACAAAACCACATAACTCGATTTATCTAGCTTCGCCTCTTAAATAGAGGGGAAACAAGGGAGGGTACCAGGACCAAACAGATATATGATCACTAATAGTAAGCGAAACAAAGAGGGGACCACCTACTCTAGCAGCCCGGGGGGTGATGGTGGGGTACATGGGTTACAGAAAGGTAACTGGGATGGGGGGAGGACAAATTTGGTGATGGGTATTCCCCTAATTCAATGTTAATATGTACCTAAAATACTACTGTGAAAGATATGTAAGCCATTATGATCAAAATAAAAATTAAAAAAATTGTGGTTGTAAATGAAAGAAAAAAATACCACCAATTTACAACCCTTGTTAAAGAATGAATATCACATTGAGCATCAATAAGTACTAAAAAAAGAGAGAGAGAGAGATTCACCTGCTAGGCATATAAGATGTCTGATAAAAGTGCAGAGCTCCACCTATGAAAATCTTGCCCTCCCACCAAAGTAAAACATCTGACCTGAATTAGGCTGAACAGCCCAGGGGTGGGAGCCCTTGACTGTCCACCTTGACTGTCCCACAGACAAGGATAAGCAGCATAGAGTCTATCCAACTTTTAAGTTAGTTTTTGAAATTTTCACTCAGACATATGCCTTCCCTTACAAAGATTGCATGAAGTATGCCCACTGGGATGTTAGGGATAGGAAAGATTAGTTTTGCTGATTTCAATAAGATAGTACCAGAAAAACATCTTACTATTAATCACTTCTCTTTCTTAATTTTGGGGAAATAAACTGTATACTAAGTACTTCGAAGCTAATTCTACTTTAGTGCTAGGATTCGGGCAGGGGCACACTCATAGCAGCGCCTAGAGTCTCAGACACAAAAAATATTTGCACTAGTCTTTGAGCTCTAGCCCTGGCCCAAGAATCACAGCTAACTGTTCAATGTGGGAGAATTTGAGGAAGAAAGAAGAGAAATATATAAGGATTTCAAATTGTTCCAACTGTAATACTTAATGGTATAAGAGTTAGCAATCTGAATTGAGGTTCCTTTTATCCCCCCAACACACAAAAAAAAAAAAAAACACCCAAAACTGTGATCTCAGGAAAGTTATGAAAAGTGACATCAAAATACAAGCTGCAAAATATAAGTTGTTAAAGGAAATATATGAAGTCTGTGTGTGTTATAAATCCCTTTCAGGGATTTCAGGTTTTCAGGCTGGATGAACAGTTCAACAAGTTGATTTTGCATGCAGGAAGCCAGGTTTAATCCTTGGTACAATGTGATCCTTCAAGCACTATTAGGAATGGATTCCAAGCACAAAACCAGGATAAACTGCCGAAAACTGCCAAATGAGACAACATACATACACACACACACACACACACACACACACACACACACACACACACACACACACACATAAATTGAAAGATTTTCTAAATAATAAGATGTTGTGTTAAGTACAATTGTTTGTGGGTGTAAACTTTACTTGGTCTTTAGACTTCAAAAAAATACCCTAAGAATGATTTTGAAAGTCGGGAGACACCTGATCTATAATATGATAAAAATCAGAGCTGCAGGGGGCCAGGTGGTGGCGCTGGAGGTAAGGTGCCTGTGCTAGCCTACGACGGACCGCGGTTCGATTCCCCCGGTTTCCCATACGGTCCCCCAAGCCAGGAGCGACCTCTGAACGCATAGCCAGGAGTAACCCCTGAGCGTCACTGGGTGTGGCCTAAAAACCAAAAAAAAAAAAAAAAAGCCTTTCATTTAGGCCAGACTTCTGTGCGCATAGCCAGGAGTAACCCCTGAG
Source organism: Crocidura indochinensis (assembly GCA_004027635.1). NCBI lineage: Eukaryota > Metazoa > Chordata > Mammalia > Eulipotyphla > Soricidae > Crocidura > Crocidura indochinensis. The sequence continues at coordinate 11,050 of PVKC010036794.1, forward strand.
CGTCACTGGGTGTGACCCAAAAACCAAAAACCAAAAAAAAAAAAAAAAAAAAAATCAGAGCTGCAGAGATCACTCAAAGGGCTGGAGTTCATTTTTTCCATGCAGAATCCTCAGGTCCAATCCCCGGAATCCTCATAACTGCAATGGTCCCCCAATCATCTTGGAAGTAACAACTTCCAATCATGGGGATAGGAGTTTCCACTAAGCAAAGCTTATTATATCACTAAAACACATCACACAAATATACAGGATAATCAAAATAAAAAGATAAGAGGTGGGAAGTATGCGATACACCACATTTCTTTCCTTCAAACACTTGTTCCTGGGAATATAAGACCTAATGATTCAGTTTCACAAAAACAAGTTCTATAAATTATTTATCTTTAAAATAGGAGAGGACTTACTTGATCCAAGTCTCTGGAAGTCGTGAGCCAACAAAGACAAGGTAGATAAGCATATGTAAGTATGCTAGACCTGCCAATTCTGCCGTAGGTAAACCAATAACCTTGCTTTTATATATCTAGTACATATTATAATTTTATATAAATATATATATGAGAAAGATCACATCCAGAAGTGTGCTGAAGGCCCAGAGCCTCTCCCACAAATGCTCGAATCTCCCAATGTGCTGGGAGATCATGTTCTGGGGCCATCCTGGCCACAATCAGAGGTGCTGGGAATGGAGCTGAAGTAAGACCTCTGCTCTACCATTTGAGCTATCTTCCTGGTCTGACAACCAAGCACTTTAAAATTATCCATCACAAGATGATAGTAAGTCTTATTAAAGATGATTGATATTCATCTTTAATTACAATAATCCTGAAAAATAGCAAAGAAGAGGATCAGTCTTGAAAATACAGTGAGCATGTTCTAAGACTTAAAAAGCATCAGGTCATCTTGGGTACAATTCATCAGAAACATTTCAGGGGTCAGAGAGATAACACAGTGGTGGGGCTTTTGCCTTACATGTGGCCAACCAGGTAGTGACCCGGTTTGATTCTTGGCATCCCATAAGGTCCCCCAGCCTGCCAGGGATTATTTCTGAGTGCAGAGCAAGGAGTAACTCATGAGCATCACTGGGGGTGGCCTCAAAACCATCCAATCAATCAATAAAGTTAAAAAAAACTAAATTAAATAATTTAAGTGTAGATGGGTTTCACCAAGACTGATTCAATCCCAATACAACATAAGATTAGGTCACCAAAAAAAAAGAAAATGATGCTTTAAAACTATATTTAGGGGTGCTGGAGCAGTAGTAGAAGAGGGTAAAGTGCTTGCCTTGCAATATGGCTGACTTGTCTTGTATCACCAACATTCCTTATGGTCCTCATGCACTGCCAGGAGTGAATCCTGAGTGAAGAGCCACTATATTCCCTTGAGCATAACTGGGTGTGGTCCAGAAAACAAAAGATAAGCAAAAACAATAACAACAACAAAAATGTAGAAATAAAAAAATACATGGAGGGATGGAGTGATAGCACAGCAGCAGAGCTTTTGCCTTGCAAGCAGCTAACCTGGGAACAGACCTAGGTTTGGCTTCCAGCATCCCATATGTCTCCAGAGCCTGCCAGGAGCAAGTTCTGAGCATAGATCCAGGAATAATCTGAGCACTGCCAGGTGTGGCCCCCAAAACAAAACAAACATAAATTACACGGTAGCAGTAGGTTACAAAGCACTAAATTTCTAATATCTATCTGTCAAATCTTTTAAAGAATAAGAGTACCCACCAAAACTTTTTATGTGTGAGTTCCTGGACTCAATACCTGTTACCAAAATAAACAAAGAAAACAACTTCCTGTATCAGATCCTAAGATACAACTCATAAATACTTACTAAAAAGCTGAGTTGCCAGCAACATAATTAATATTTTTGCTTGAACTAATACTTCAATGGTACTTCTCATCCACAATGAAATAGGCAGGGATGATTATTACAATCCAAATTTCAAATTTTATACTTAACCATTAATTAATATGCTTAATTAGTGAGATAGTCTTTTCTTTTCTTTCTTTTTTTTTTTGGTGTTTGGGCCACACCTGGTGACGCTCAGGGGTCACACCTGACTATACAGTCAGAAATTGCTCCTAGTTTGGGGGACCATATGGGACGAACCCAGGTCCATTCTGGGTAAGCCAC
>PVKC010036795.1:0-13225 GCA_004027635.1 Crocidura indochinensis
AATATTATGCAGCTGTCAGGAGAGATGAAGTCATGAAATTTTCATATACATGGATGTACATGGAATCTATTATGCTGAGTGAAATAAGTCAGAGGGAGAGAGATAGATGCAGAATAATCTCACTCATCTATGGGTTTTAAGGAAAATATAAGTCATGTTTGTAACATTCCTCAGAATGAGGGAACTGAAAAGCCTGTATTGGGTACAGGTGGAGGTGGGTTGGGAGGGAGGGAGTTTTGGGGCACTGGTGTCGGGGGTGTTTAAAAAAGAAGTTAAAGGAAAAATCAAAAAAAGAAAAGAAAAAAAATTAAGGCCTCCCAATTCTTATCACAGGCTGTGTTCTTTACACTGACTGTATAGAAAGAGGAGGTACAGTAAATGCACCCCATATGCACCTCAACCCAGACCCTTGCCGGGTCTGTATTGTGAATCTGGGGACAAAAAAATAGTATATAAAGTATTAATTGTGCTGTAAGATGAAATAATGTAGTATCTAAAATGTTGCTATGTAGTGATGCACACCTCAAATAATAATTCTATGCTATTTTAGAGTGAAAAATTTAAATAAATAATCTGTATTACATTTATATTTGTAGACATGAGTATATATAAGATACATATATAATCTCACATGCATATAATATCTCATCAGGTGTTTTTCAACTTGTAAGATACATTTATTCTTTTGTTTTATAAAAATAATTTTTATTTTGACCAAAGTGGATTACATATCTTTCACAGTAATATTTTAGTTACATATTGATATTGAATCAGGGGAATTTCCTCCACCAAAATTGTCCTCCCACCACTCCCATTCCCAGAATGCATCCCATCTCCCCCTCCTTTATCCCCCGGGATTGCTAGTATAAGTGGTCCCCTCTGTGTCTAGCTTGTTGTAGATTGGGTATCAATTCTGTTGTCATTGTCTTTGGGTTAGGTGTTGAAGTTCAATCTTTTTTATTACTGCTTAGTGATCATACAATTGTTTGGTCTTGGTACTCTCCATTAGTTCCCCTCGATTTGAGAGGCGGAACAAGATGGTCAAGTTATGTGGTTCTGTTTAAAGAAAAGAAAATAATAAAACGGAGTAAAAAAGTCTAAGAAGCAGAAAAAAAGGGCGGAGTCCTTCTAGAGGCTATAAATATTAATCTTGGAGAAGAAAGGGAAAAAGGAAGACAAACACAATAACACTACCAAAAGAATGATCCAACAAAAAAATCCAAAAAGCACCACAGCAATAAAGACAACCACTACACAATAACCACTGTCCTGAAATAAAAACAAAACAAAGAAAAAAAGAATGAAAACAACAACAGCAACAACAGTATCAAATCCAAAAAAATTATTTTGTTCTGTGAACATATGTCATGTGGCCCCAACTTAGACTCCAGGTGTATAGACAGCCTCCATCCAACCCTGATCCCCAGACATAGAACTAACACAGTTCTTCGCAACAGCTCCAGGAACCAAACTCCCTCTGTGACATTCTTAATACTTTTATTCTCTTTATAAGATATAATTTAATTCTAAAAAGGTAAAAATATATAAGGACAACTTATGATTTGAACTCAAAACAGCAAATATATTCAATTTTCTTACTCTCAGAGTTTTCAATTTAAAATACATTTCAGATGAAAAGAAATAGAAGTAATTATAAAAATGATTTCCTTAAGTTCTTTAAACACATCTTATTTAACACTAATTTGAAGAATATAAAAAATGAACCCTTGATCTTTTGACCCAATTTTAGCTATAAAGAAGTAAATAAATGAGTTTAAATGTTATTATCATTGTTATCTATTAATCTAACCATGCAATAGAATACCTGACACTTGGTGATACCTAACCTGCTGTATTTGATTAAAGGTATTTGATACATCAAAGGTGACTTTCACCAACCATATTAAAAGAAAGTTCTTATTCTCTGAGGTATTCTATGAGGAAGGAGATGGTTCCACTTGTTCTCACTTAACCAGCAATTTTATTATTTAAACACCCAATAGATCTTTAGGTGAGTCTGGTAGAAGGTTTGAATCAAAACAACTTGTTGGCTGTGAATTTAGTCTATGACTCTTATGTTCTTCATGTCTTCTCCTGAGACATGCCTATATATGTTCAGAAAGAAGAGAGAAGTATTATGTGTTCAGAAAGATGAGAGAAGTATCTCAGTTTTATGAGTATTAATAAATCTTGATGGAGGCATTCCTAAGTAATGAAAATTATTGGTAAGGGTAGGAAAGAAGAGAGGGAATGGTCAGGAGAATTATCAAAATAGTAAGAAATTATCAAAATTGGTGTGCCATTTTGATCACCTCAAACTTACTTCAACATAAAGCTGTTTAATTCACATCCCTGCTACTAAACAAAATCTTTTTTTCCTTCCAGAAAATAATTGGTTCATGTAAATAAAACAAGTCAAAAGAACTGGTGTTTTTAATCCAATGATGGAAAGGATTTTAGTCACTAAATGACTTAGCTTTTTTATGCTATGTTGAAGCCTGAAGTGTGGCCTATGATTTCCATATTCCTTAAGTGTGTGTGTATATATATATACATATTATATATATTGGTATTTGGGCCACATCCAGTGACAGTAATTACTCCTGGCTATGCACTCAGAAATCACTTCTGGCTTGGGGACCATATGAGAAGCCAGAGGATCAAACCCAGGTGCCATCATGGGTCAGTCGAGTGCAAGGCAAATGCCCAACCGCTGTGCTCACTCCAGTACCATATATCCATATTCTTTTGAATATTTCCTGGAACCAGATCTCAAGTAAACCATGTACATTATCATCCTTAGCTCAAATCTTCTTTTATTGTAACCCAAATACTTTGAGCATCTTCATGTACATTTTCTTATTTTTTTTGAATAGTATGTGATGAAATTATAACTTGTCATGAAATTGGTGATGTATTGTCATGAAATTGTCATGTATTGGTGATGGGAATGTTGCACTTGGTGAAGGGTTTTTTTTTTACATATTAAAAAATCCAAAAAAAAGGGGGAAAAGAAAAGGCCTCCCAATGCTAACCACAGGCTGTGTTATTTACACTGACTGTATAGAAAGAGGAGGTATAGTAAATTCTCCCTATATACAACTCAAACCAGGTCCTTTGCTTGGTCTGTATTGTGCATGGGGACAAAGCAGATAGGCCTTTTTAGAATCATGTAGAATTGGTTACTTTTTTCAAATACTTTTATTAAGGATTCTGAGCAACATAATCTTGGTCTAAATGACATAAAAACAACATGTTAATTAGAAGGCTGAACTCTATTAACACTTTTGTTTTGTTTTATTTTGGTGGCACTCAGGGGGTACTCTTGACTCTGCACTCAAAAATTACTCCTGGCAGGCTGGGAGTCCATGTGGCATGCAAGGTATTGAACCCAGGTTGGATGCACACAAGGCAAATGCCCTACCCACCGTGCTATCGCTCTGCCCTATTTACTCTTTTATACACTGACTTGAAGTTGCTGACTTATGTGTCTCTGTTCTGCATTTGAAAAGTTTTAGAAAAAAATTAGAAATGAAAGTTTTCTTTTAGAAGAGGAACTGAGTGTTAGTACCTGTACTCTTAAGGAGTTTAAAATATTAGCCTAGAGCTCAATAAGTAGGGTAAAAGATTAAATATAAACATGGAGCTCCCAACTTACAGAAGTAAAAGCAATGCTACTGAGACTTGAAAAAAAATCCAATGATTAAATATGATTTAGAAATTAATTGGAAAACAACTCTCCTCTCAAAGTAATGAGATGAACCTCCTACATAATTAAGAATGTAGGTAAAATCTAACAGGTTAATTCTGATTCTAAGCAGAATTATTATTTTGAGCAAAAAGATAATTTCTCTAACCACCCCTACCACATAGCACAAAATTTCTGTTCATCTCACCTTTTAGACCTTCTTGAATATTCTGCTACACAATAGTTACTCAAACCATTGATTGTTGACTAGAATTATTTAATTGCAATAAAGTACTATCTAGTGGACATGAAGTAAAACTACATTTCTTAGGTAGTCCATCTCATTTCACTTGTTGATTGGACTTCGTTTTTAAGTTTTCAACTCCCTGACCTTTGGGATCCAATTTTCTTACATATTAGAGGGTGATTGATAAATCCAGCTGTTTTACATTGTTAAAAAATGAAAAACTGTTGATATTTGATGGTGTGTTTTAGCATTAGATTCACAAAGTATAGGGCAAACTAGCCAAACATATTTTGCATTAGTTTGGAACCCCCTGCAAAATCCACAGGAAAAATAAATACAAATTTTCTGGTAATTTTACATGGGTTTTTTTTTTTTTTTTTGGTTTTTGGGTCACACCCGGCAGTGCTCAGGAGTTACTCCTGGCTCCATGCTCAGAAATTGCTCCTGGCAGGCATGGGGGACCATGTGGGGCACCGGGATTCGAACCGATGACCTTTTGCATGAAAGGCAAACGCCTTACCTCCATGCTATCTCCCGGGCCCCTACATGGGTTTTTAATAATATTTGATGACTAGAAAGTCTGTAAGTCATTTTCAAAAGCAAGCAATGAGAAGTTGGGTTGAGTTGAAACAGTTGCAACTCTTTCCCTACAATATTCAAGCATAGAAAACTATGTAATTAAGTTTATTTAGATTATTAAAATATGCTAACTTCTAGGATAAATCTCATAGACAAAATATTTTTAAAACAAAAATGCTCAATTTTCAAAATCTGTGCAACAAAAATCACAGTTCCATCTAATTTAGTAAGGAAATGATCTTTCTTTGAGGAATTATTTTCACTGAAAATGAATCTACTGGAAGATATTAAGTTCAATGAATTAAGCCTGAAGGATAAAAACAGAAAATCATTTATATTTGGTATTTAGAACAACTGTATAAAGAAATACAATGGTTTAAGTGGGATTTGTCTTGAACAACCTTGGCCCCAAAGTGTAGCAAAAACAAGAAAAGAGATTGAGTGGAGAAAGAGAAAAACAAATGTGAAAGGATGGGGGTTCAGGACTGTGCGGTTTCAGGTGCACTGGTGGTGTTTAATAAAAGGACAGAACTAAATATCTAAGCCAAAGCCAACAACACTGGAATCAGGAGACCCAAATGTTAACAATCTAAATTTAAAATGAGCCTATTATACTGGCAGACTGGGGCTAGGGGGTGGAAATAAGGGATGCACTCAGGACACAATTGATGGAGGGAGGTCCACACTGGTGGGTGGGATTGGCTCTGATTCATTGATGTCTGAAATCCAACTATGAAGAACTTTGCAAATCACAATGGTTTCAATAAAATAAAATTAAATTAAGAAATGAATCTACTTCTTTCTACTCTTATCTGTAAAGCTTCTCACAAACTCATCTCACCTTGGATTAACAAAATTACAAATGCTTATAGATGGATATAACCTTTCTATACTTCCAGTGTACCCCTTGCTGTAGTCAGTGAACTCATCTCCCACACAAAGTTGAAATTCAAAAAATTAATTCATTGACCTGTGACAATTTCCATGACTAACATTAACCTGGGCATCTCATTCATCTTATTTCAAAAGATACATACTTTTGACAAATGTTAATATGTATATTAATATAACTTACAAGTATCAAGTGTCTATTCATATCTGAAGTGTTGAAAATTAAAGTTGAAAGCTGAAAAATAAAAACTCAAGATTGAATGTATAAACATATTCAGTAATATAACTTATCAAGTACATAGTTTTTAGTGGGTGATGATCTAATCAAGCAAAATAGACACCTCAAAATCTACCTCAAGAACCACTTTCTCCAAGAAAAGAACGTAATACTTATGAGAACTGTATATGTATGCTGTTTGAAATTTTGAAGTTTTGAATCTTTTATAAGTAGCTTAGCTATATTTTTTAGTAACTTAGCTATAGTTGCAGTACAGCTGTATACTGCAGGGAGGAGAAGCTGAAATATGAAACAGTTATATTTTAATTAAATTGTTTCATTTCTAAACATTAGGATGAGGACAAATGATAATAATTCTAGATCAAATTTTTCTCAACCTTGTTCCAACCATAGTCTTCTTATTCCCAACTTGCTTACTTCCTATCTAAGCTTAATGGCTTCCTGATTTTTTTTTACAAGATTTTCAACTATTGTCCTTTTGTAATATTCTGGAGCATACTAGGCCATTTAAAATCCTGTTAAAAGAAAAACATTGTTCTAAACTATTGAGGTTATTATGAATGATCACAGATTATTGAATTTTTTTCACAAATAATAGAAAATAAAATCAAATACTACTAAAAACATTGTGGGAATTCAATTATAAGATGGGTAATGATGCCATGCCATGCTTGTCTTTTAATGAAACATTTAAATTGAAAATTTTATTGTAGTTACTGTCAAATCTATTTAATAATTGAATCATATGATGTTTTGTGAATAACCAAGTGTTGCTGCTCATGTGCAATCTGAATGAAAGAACTGCAGTACTGCTGATAATTTTATCACAGCATGTTGAGCATTGCCTTCCTATGACATTTTACATTTTTAACATTTTGTATTTTCATGTACTGACACTTAGGAAAAAGGTGTTATATTTCTCAGGTTATGCCATAAGCTATGAGAGTTGTAAGTGGAAGAGGAAAGTTCTTAGCATCTGGATACCATAAATGATGTTACTTTCTAATAGAAAACTCTGTGTATAATCAAGTATTTATAAAATTTGGATGCATTTTTCTCTAAAATATATCTTTATTATGATAATATACTTTCAAAATTTAATATGAAAGTGATATTTAAAGTAATTCCCATTTTTATCTCAGAAAAAATGAGTTAACTATGTCATAGAGGCCCCATGAAATTATAGGTCTATATTAAATAACTTACTCCAATACATAAATTTATTGCTGAGAGTTCTGACCATAGTTTCACTTCATTTTAATTAAGTATTTACCTAACAAACTATGTGCCATGATAGACTTCTAAATATGAAGTTAATGGTACCTCAATCAGTTTATGGGAATATAAGGTACTCTGGTAAAGACATATTTTAAATTGCCTGAGACATGACAGTCATTAGAAAACTTGATTGAGATATGGTGCAGAGTTGACTAATATTTGAAAACTTACAATAACTTTCTGGAGTATCAATACATATTTTAGAGATCATTTTGTTTTATATTAGCACTATATTAAAATATGAATACATACCATTATTACATAAGTAAGATTACTTACATATATTAAGTATTTCGTTATTCATTATTATATATTACATATAATAATTCATTATTAGTATATAATTTATCAAAAAATAAAGAGCAAAACTGCACTCTTATTCAGTTAGAAAATTGATGGAATCATATCATCTTTAATAATTTAAACTATACTGAAATAATGAATCACTGAGATTAATGTCAAGTTGCTAGGAGTTTTGTAATCTGAGTTGAATATTATTATGTCACGATTCTGGATACTGATTGTAAAATGTTATTTTGTTTTCAGTTGGGGGCCAGAGCAAGTAGCGCTCTGGTCTTACTTATGGCTCTGCTCAGGGATCAGTTCTGATAGACTTGGGAATTATCTTGGATACTAGAGACAGATCTTGAGTCACTATATGCAAGATATCATTCTTTCTCTACCTGTTATTCTATGCTCTCACCTCTCAATATTATTATTTAAAATGTTAAGAATGAAAGAAAAAGTATATACCGGATAAATCCCCCCCCCCCCCGTGAAAATCAGCAAAAGACTGTAAAGTGGGGCTGGAGCGATAGCAGAGCCGTAAGGCATTTGCCTGGCACGCGGCCAATACAGGACGGACTCCACTTCGAATCCAGACATCCCATATGGTCCCCAGTGCCTGCCAGGAGCGACTTCTGAGCACAAAGTCAAGAGCAACTCCTGAGCGCCCTCAGGTGTGATCCATAAACCCAAGACTGTAGTGGGGCGACAGCACAGCAATAGAATGTTTGCCTTGGACGAGGCCGACCCAGGACAGACCTAGATTCGATCACTGGCATCCTATAGGGTTCCCCAAGCCAGGAGCAATTCCTGAGCTCATAGCTAGGAGTAACCCTCAAGAGTCACCGGGTATGGCCCCCAAACAAAACAAACAAGCAAACAAACAAACAAACAAAAAACAAAAAAAGACTGCAAAGTTAACTGGTGGACAGCCTTTCTAGTTAAAGCTCACTAGATATACAAAGTTTAGATAACTTAGATACTTATCCAAGTCTCCTGGACTTATCTTATATTTCTATTTTCAAAGTCGTTCATCCTGAGATTGACTAAGAGCCGAGATGTCTTAAATTCCCAGTGTTTACTATAAATACCGGAAGTTCACAATTCTTCCAGTTAAGCCTGATACAGAGCTTACCTTCCCAGGAATGGATTCTGAAATTTTACAAAGAGGCTAAATAGGGGGCCGGAGAGACAGCATAGAGGTAAGGCATATGCCTTTCATGAAGATGAATGGTGGTTAGAATCCCGGCATCCCATATGGTCCCCCGAGCCTGCCAGGAGCGATTTCTGAGTGTGGAGCCAGGATGACCCCTGAGCGCTGCCGGGTGTGACCCAAAAACCAAAACCAAAACAAACAAAAAACAAGCTAAATAAAAGAATACTTGAACATGTACATTGTTGAATATGTAACTGATTCTATCCCCAATGCTAATTTTAACATTGAAATGAATTTTAACATATTTGGTACCGAAAATATGTCTTTTTATAAAATGACTATAAAGGTAAAAATTTTTATTTTTATTTTTAAGCAACTGGTAAACAGGTCCTTCTACTTGCTGCTCCACCACCTCAAGTGTGGCAGGTCTCTGGTTGACATCACCAGGTGTAATCCTGAATGAGAGGCAGAGCACCTTCTTACCAATTAGGTCCCAGCAGATGCCACACATGATCTAAGCCATATAAATGGACCCCCACCACAGAGTTTGGCATTCTGCTTGCTGAATTGCAGGTTAGTCCTGTTTCTGCCTGACATCACTGGGCCTAATCTTCCCCGCAAGCATGGTCTCAGCAGTCTCCACACTGGAGGCTATAAAGGGTCCACATTCCAACTACTGAAACTACAGATTTATTAAATAAATTATTTATTGATCAGAGTTATGCCTTCTGTCATTTGGTAAGGATGAGGAGAAAAGAAAGAGAGCAATCTCAATCTAATTCCTCATTATCTTTCAGGGGGTCTGACTACAAAGACAACCACCAGCACAGCAAGAACACCAAAAATCAATGGGGAAAACAAGAGAAGTCGTCATCAAGCTAATGAGTAAAAACAGTATCACTGAAGACTTAAAAGCACTAATAATTTCTCAGATAAGTTTTAGTAATACTATATTGTGGACAATCAATGAGTTCAAAGGAACAATAATATACAATAATGCTCATATCATTACAAGTTTAAGAGTCAAAATAGGAAAAAATAGTGCAATCAGAAATGACAAAATGAGCAAAAGATTGTGGAGCTCAAAAGTGAGAAGCAGACAACTTCTAGGAAACAGAAGGTGAAAAATAATATGAAAAGAAAATAAACATTATAACAGAGAACTGTGATATAACTTCAAGAGGAGCAATATAAGAATCAAAATACTGAGAAGCAGTAAGATCAAAAAAGGTATTTACATACAAAGGAAAACCCATAAGATGTACAACAGATGAATCAAATGAAATTCTGAGAGTCAGAAGAGTATGGAGGAATATAAGTCCAAAACTCAACAGAATGAATACCACATCAAGACACTATGCAGCTAGATTTCTCATTAATATTTGAAGAAATGACTCTGAACATTATAGATGAGAAGGAAACAGCTTAGAAAATTCATAGCTTAAAACTAGCATTGCAAGAAGTGTTAAAAGACCTTCTAAAAAGAACAGGAAAAATTTCCCAACAAATGGCATTGGGTGGGATAGAGTATGATAGAGTGGGTAGGTCATTTGCCTTGCACATGGTAAACCTGGGTTCAATATCTGACATCCCTATATAGTCCTTTGAACCCTGTCAGGAGTGATCTCTGAGCTCAGAGCAAGAAGTAAGCCCTGAGGATTGCCAGCTGTGACCCCCAAAACAAAAACAAAATATGTGACATTGAATATGGCACTCACTAATGACACATATGAGTATGTAATATATTAAGGAAGGTATGTCTGCATTTAGTTTGTTAAAAGATTTTATAATTTTTCAATAATTAAAAATTCAAATAATTTTCAATTGTATTGATAGAAATCACAAATAAACTTATTGATTTATTGTCTGATAATTCTATTTGTAATACTTTAAATTTTTTCAAAAAAGTTAATATAAAATAAATTTGTTATTTGCCTTCCATGGGAGCAGTCTGGGAGTTGGAAGAAAATCTGGAGACATTGGTAGAAGGAGGGGACACTTGGATTGTTGTTGTAACACTGTGTGCCTGAAGCAACTCTAATGATGAAGAACTTGATAAATTATGATGCCAAAAAATTTAAAAGAACAGCAGCAACAACAAAAACAAATAAACCGACCACCACCAAAAACCCCTGATAAATAAGAGCAAATAAGAGTTCGGGGGGGGGGGGTGTCGGGCGGTGGCGCTGGAGGTAAGGTGCCTGCCTTGCCTGCACTAACCTAGGACAGACCACGGTTCGATCCCCCAGTTCCCCATATGGTCCCCCGTGCCTGCCAGGAGCGACTTCTGAGCAAATAGCCAGGAGTAACCCCTGAGCATCACCGGGTGTGGCCCAAAAACCAAAAAAAAAAGTTCTAGAAAACATCTGATATAAACTTTTCTACGATACATATTTGCATCTTTTTATATCAAGATAATTTCCATTAAATTCTAGGTGTCTTTCATCTGTGAATAATCTGAAAGCTTCTGATTGACCTAAAAACATAATTATTCATTGTTCTCTAATTATAGTTTAATTAAATTATATTTGCTTTTCTTTTTCTTTAAGGATACACCCAACTCTAATCAGGGCTTACACCTGGCTCTGTGTTCAGGGGTCATCCTGGAAAGACTCAGGGTTCACCCTGAGTCACCCAGAGTGGCTACCTGAAAACGTAATGTTCTACCCACTGTAACCTCAATCCCATTTTTCTGTGTAACATTCATCAAATCTTAGACAAAACTCATAAACGAAAGCTTCTAAAGCCAACTGGTAGGTTAGTTTCTGAGTAAGATCCTCCTTTGACTCCTAAGTCTGAAAAAAAAAGTGTTTTGGTTTACTTGTAGTTTACATTTTGTCTGAACTTGACATAAAATAATAGATATACCTAAATATTCTACAGTTACTTGTGTGCTTTCACATATGCTAATCATTATATAAAATGTATTTGGTTATGTTCACTAAATAAATTAAGCTTAAAAGAAGAAGCAAATTCCCAACAAATAATAGTTTATAAATTCTAAGTGGTTAGGCTGATTTGTGAACCAAGTTTTACTATCCAAAATGTTTCTCTTTATACTCCATCAAATTGGATCAACATTATTATTACTCCTCTACTATGAAGTGAGCAAAGATATTGCCCTTTATACTGATCTTTGGTGGACATTTATGATACTTTATTATAATAGTTTGTGTACCGTTGCCTGTACTGAAAAACAGCCTCTTTACAGGAACAGAATTGTTTCTGTAAATTTTAAAAAATTGATATGCAGAGAACAAATTATTCATATTAGTCCCTAGGAGGACTTAATGTATTTTAGTAAATTATATATTCAAACCTAAGGGATGAACCTTGAAGCTAAATCATTAGTTTTTTTTGAATTATGGATATAAAAAGGGGTTATATTTGCAATGAGGGAAGATCAAATGCCAGATGATCTCATTTATCTATGTTAAACAGAGAAGCAGAACTAGGAAATAGATGGTATCAATCAAATGAGGACAAAATTTCTTGGCCTTGGATTGCAAAATGAGATTACCAGGAAGTAGGTGGAAAGATGAAGAAGCAAAGAGGTGGAGTTTTGGGAGCTTTGGTGGTGGTAAAGATACACTAACTTTGTACATAAAAACTTTTCAAAGGTAGCACTGTTATAATCATGCTACCTAAATTACAATGCATTTTTTTAAAAAATCTGATTTAAAAGTATTAGAGTCACTTTTGTTATCATTAAAATGAAGAAAATTATGTGAAGTAGTGTGGGTGGCTTTAAAAATCTGAGAGATCTATTAATATTTGCGCTTGTGCATTGCAGTTTTTAGTCCAATGACCAGGATATGAAAGCAGCTCAGGTGTCCAAGAACAGAAAGGTAGATAATTAAATTGTGGTTTATATACAATGCAATACTACACAATGAATAATGAAATCATGTAATGTGAATAGAACTGGAGGGCCTCATGGTAAAAGAAATTAAGAAGTTAGACTAAAGGACAAGTGCAACATATCTCATAACCCTTACTATATAGAGTAATGTATGTCCAAAATGAAAAATAACAAAGGTGAGCAAAACATTGGCTCTAGATCACAGAAACAAAAATGGTAATAAAGGGAAATTGGAACAAATGGAGAAAAGGAGCAAGCAGAGCTCATCTGAAAGCAGTATTGGAGCAAGGCATAGATGTCTAGGGCTTGTCTGTGCTGTAGAGATGAGATATTTATCTATAATCCATTAGATCCAACCATATTGAAAGCATAGGACCCAAACTATAAAAAATTTAAGGTACCAAGAAGTCAGGTTGGGGGTTGGGGAGGGGAACAAGACCTTAGTGGAGGCATGAGATCATGAAGTAGTGGGATTGCAGGTGAGGATAGTATGCTGGAAATCTTTAAAAAAATTTTTTTGTAAATATTGGGTATGCTGGAAATATTTTATAAAAATTGTATTATTGATTTCAAAATTAAAAAGAAATTAAGTAAAACAAACGTAAAACAAAAAATTGTTAATTTTTTTTGAAATTTTTTAAATTTTGATCATAGTGGCTTACATATCTTTCACATTAGTATTTTAGGTACATATTAACATTGAATCAGGGGAATACCCACCACCAGGTTTGCCCTCCCACCATCCCCAATCCCCTTCTGCATCCCATATCCTCTACCATTACCCCTAGGCTGCTAGAGTAGGTGGTCCCCTCTTTGACTAGCTTACTATTGGTGATCATACATTAGTTTGGTCCTGGTGCCCTCCCTTCCTCCCTTGTTTCTCCCTCTATTTGAGAGGCTAAGCTAGATAAATTGAGTTATGTGGTTTTGTTTGAGGGAAAGAAAAGAAAAGAAAGTGGGGTAAAGGTTAAGCAAAAAAAAAAAAAAAAAAAAAAAAAAAA
>PVKC010036796.1:0-13142 GCA_004027635.1 Crocidura indochinensis
GACGCAGGGCGCACCGAATCGGCTTAATTGGCTTCGGGGGAAAATATCGCGATTACGAAATTAGATCTTTCCCAGAGTGGGTAATTAACTTCGATCCACGCCATCCTTTGAAAAACTAGATTTAGAGGCGTCTTGGATGTGTTTAGGTGTGCTGCAAATAGCGTGCATTTTTATGCAGATGTATATACGCAGACACATGCGTAGTCTACACTCCCACACAGCACTCTAATTAGCATCGGCTGCAGCAGTGGTGGCAGGAGGTGAGATGAAACACCGGGGCTTCATAGTCAGGACTCTAAAAGAGACTCAGGGCTTGGAGCTCTTAGAAGAGACAGAGACAGAGAAAGATTGGGAGAGTGGGAGAAGTGTGGTCTTCACAGTGGGATCTCCGATCACTTTCCGGACTAAGAGCAGACTCTGCCCTGCGTGTTCACAGCGGACCTTGATTTAATGTCATACAATTAAGGCACGCGGTGAATGCCAAGAGCGGAGCCTACGGCTGCACTTGAAGGACACCAGAGCTTCAGAGGGTCCAAAAAAAATTTTAAAAATTTAAGGGGGAGGGATGTAGGATGGGATGGGAGAAGACAATTGAAGGGAGGCTGAGGGACTACTAGAACAAAACCATCTCTGGTGATGTAAGTGTAAAGACCCTCAAACTGGTTTTTTTCCATATATAAATCTTTATTTAAGCACCATGATTACAAGCATGTTTGTAGTTGGGTTTCAGTCATAAACAGAATGCCCCCTTTCCCCAGTGCCAACTCTGGACTCCCAAAGCGAAAGGGTCGCAGTTTCCAGTGAAAGCCACTGGCAATTCACCAGCCAACCCTGATGGGGGAGGAGGATTCAGAAAGCTTCACTGACAGCTGTCTGGAGGGAGCCACAGGGCCTATTTTCTGCAGATATCTCAGAGTAGACACCTTTAGAAACCTGTCCTCATCTTATAGATCAGCTAGTGCGTGATCATTTGCTATTCTAGGCCAGCTGGCGGAAGCAAATCCGAAGAGAATGACCTTACGTGGTGCGATGACTACATCCCACCAGGATTTTCCAATGGCTCAATTCTTTTGGGAGCTCGGAACAATCCCCAGGCCTCCCCCATTTCTAGCTTGCTCTGACTCCAATCTCTAGTGAACCTGCCTTTCCTTTAAAATCAATGATCATTCCCTGACTGCGGCACAATTGCAATGACCAGATCAGTCAAAGAAGTAGGTAGGACAAGGGGAAAGGGTCTAGCTCGAACTTTAGAAGGACCTGATCAAGTAATTTATTTGGACACCAATAATATGAACCGGGACTGAGAAATCAAGCCTTGATAGATGTCTTTGTTCTGTCTTGGCCTGCGGGGCATGCCGTGAACAAAGGACAGGAGCTCTGAAAGGATTCACTAAAGTGGCCTCACCCCCAGTGCCTGGCGCTGTCCGTGGTGCTGATCATGTTCTTGTTTCTCCTAGATTAAGCCAGGAAGCTTTAGGATTTTGTCTATCTCCACTCCCTGACCCCACCCTACCCCAATCTGATAGTTTGAGATTTAAGAAAAAAAAAACAAGAACAAAAAAAATGTTACAGCAGCGAAATCAAATGATTTCCCTAAATCGTCTACTTGAGCTGTTGTTACATTTGACTAACACTCCTGGGCTTTCTCTCAACGCATACAACTAGTTTCTATATTGTTCATATGTTGGGGAGCAATTTCAGTTTATTGAGGATGAAATTAAAATTTTTTTGTGCTTAATAACATGTAAGTCAATGGGCCTCATCTGCACACTCTAGCAGTAGTTAGCAAAGTGATCGCGATAGATCTAAGTGTAGGATCTGAAACAGACCTGTAGAAATGGATTCCGGACTGACTAGGTGAGCCCACCCACTCTGACTCCTTAGAGCCAGGCTTACAGAGGGGCAGCTTTCTTAGAAAAGCCAAAGATCTCTGGTTCACAGATTGTATTGATGTTTCGAATTTGCTCTGCTCTTCCTGGCCTGCGGGAGGCACTGCGGGGCTAGGCAGGAGTAAAACCCGCACTGCGGAAAAACTGTGCCCAGCACAATCCTCTTTCAAGCTCTGGAGATGGAAAAGTGAGGTGGTTTCTCTAGCTAGTGGAGACTTAATTTAGGTCTCCAGAGCACAGAAATCCGCACTAATATATGCAATAACTCTTGCAATCAACATATTTAAGTTCTAGCCTAAATATTGATGACATTAGATATAAATAATAAAAAAAATGGCGCCCTAGTTAATAAATCCCAAAGGTGATCGTACAAGAAAGAGAACTGAGAAATCAAAAGATTTGCAGTCTGGCATTGCTCTCCAAAGAAATAGTTTTGCTTTTGCTTACATTTTCTTAATCTGAGAAAGATTTAAAAATTAGGAGATTACAAAAGCAAGCTAGCAAACAAAAGAACCAGATTGTGCAATAGAGGCAGCTACATTGATTTTGATCCAGTTGTGTCAATGTACTTATAAATTGAATCATACACTACATCAGATTTGATTTTTAAACCTGAATAATAAAGATCCATAAAGCTGTTCAAAAATAAATCAGAGATGTTTAACATCCCCAGCAGCTGTTTTCTAGGCCTCACCCGTCAGGATGAATTTTATTTGTTGTTTGATTTTAGAAATTCTGCGAATTAAATATTTCATACTCTGGATGACTTAGGTTTAAATTTAATGTATTCTGTTAGACAATAGGTAAAGTACACAGAGTGAAATAGGGGTGAATCAAAGTGATGAAAGGAAAATATTTAGGAAATATTCTCCTGTCATGTACAAGCAATCATCAGAAAGTAAAATGAGTTTGAAGCATTACATTTTATCAAGGAAATCTTGGCTTTTCGCGCAGCATTTTTGCAACTGTTTTGATGCTGTGCACTCCTATGCCACTCGATGTTTTCCACAGATGCAAAGGTCCAAGATGACAAACTCTCACTGTCCAAGTAGTACGATAATTGATATTACATAAACTTCCTATTCCCTATCACTTTAATCACCACAGTTGAGAAAAGTTCAAAGTAACCTTCAGAAAGCTCATTTAGTCTAAAATATTATTTCTTGCTAGTACTGAATGCATGGTATAAAAGTAATGAGGTAAAAAAATGCCACTTTAGAAAAGAAACCCAAATTAGGAATCTGGTTGTTGTGGTGAGGATATAGAATAATTATTTATCTATAATATTTCTGGGACTTTAAGCTATTTTCATCTCTAAAACTTATCTAATTTAATGTCCCCATTATGGAATTCTATGCTTAACATTTTTGCAGCACAACAAGCCTGCCTTTGCGATTGGGGAATTTTAGTGCAGTGTGTCTTGGAAGGGGGGGGTGGTTTTGACAATCACAACTTTCATCCACTGGCCTGAATTAAAGCTTATTGAAATAATTTAGGAACAGATTGACCCTTTAAGAACAACCTCCAGGGAAATAGTGTTTCCATCCTGGGAACAAGATGCTAGAGCTCCGTGTACCATGAGCTCTCCTGTGTCAGCAATTCCAAGCCTGCCCTCTACTGCTCAAAAGGAGCAAGACATCACTTAAAAAATCCAGATGGCCCGAGTGCCCTAAATGGTGAAAACATTAAACGCTTTCGAAATATTAATGTGTGAATTTCAAAGCTCTCATTATATTGACCCTTTGAAGGCGTCATAGGAATTCTATTTTGAATACTCATTTCATTATTTACATTCCGAGTGCAACAGAAAGTCAACAATTTTGAAGTTCTCAATTTGTCGTATTATATATGGAACTACATTTCTACGCGCTTTCTTCTATTTTATATCGAAATACACAATTAGAAATAGGAGCTAGAGTAGTTGTGTTTAATATGTGAGTATATTAGATCATATTTATTTTCAGCAGCAAGCTAATATTTAATCAAGAAAAAGTAATTAATCTTTCAAGTACAGGTTGTTTAAACGTTTTAAAATGAGGATTTAAGATAAAAACTGTTTCCTTGTTTTGACAATCTACCAACATTTTCCTCAGGTTTTAACTTGGTGCATAATAAAGTGGTTTATGCTTGATAGAGAAGTAGGAAATTTTGTTTTAACCTGATATACACTCATTTTTACCCTTGAAATATTTGAGATTGCCTTATACTCATACTTAAGCTTACTAAGAATTCTTTAGCAAAAATCCTCCTGTGACTAGAGGTGGCCCGATAAGGTTGCAAGATAGACAAACTTCTGTTACTATGTTAAAATAATGACCTTATTAGTATGAAACAACTTCTCAAAATAGAGATGGTTAAGAGATCAAACAGATTTTAAAATTCATATATTATAGGGTTAAAATGCTCAAGATAAATGTGTAACTGTTTTAATTCAACATTGTGAATTTCAACCTTATAGTCTATTTATAAATATATAAATTCTTTTTTCACTAAAAACTTTGTTGAATATATAAATAAAATTCTTCTATTAATTGTTTTTGTTAATTCAATATTGTAAGAATAAAGTTTTGTTTATTCTATGGTGTCATAATTTAAAATTTTGATCTAGTATTCATTTATTTAAACGTACTTTAAATTTAAACATTTAAAACAACCAAAGTAGAGAGTGGCTGAGATAGTAAACTGAGATAGTAAAATAACCTAATAACTTTTAATAATTAAAATTTTTGATTCAATACTATTCAGTGAATTATTTGTACATATATTTAAAATTCCACAGCATTCAAAATATGCCTTTATACAATTTTGGCATAATGGTTGCAATAAATAAAATTGTTGGAATTTTAATAACTCCATCTTAAGAGTCTTTATTTTGCAATTAAAAATCTTAAGTCTTTTAAAAAGTTAAGATATCCCCCATTTTCTGCTTGATTTAAATTTATTAACCAATAAATTCATAATTTACCAGGAGATAATGTGAACAATTACATATTTTTATGTTCATAATAGAATCACAGACTTAAAGCCAACATCTACATAAATAGAAACATATATACATGAAAAAATGCTTTCGTATTTTTAAGAAAATTTTCTCTATAAAATTAAAGCAATTAAAAGAGCTTCTCAATGATCAAAGATTGCTGTTCAAAGTGAAACACATGCGTTAATATTTGCTTATATTTATATACAGAAGAAGTTTTGTTTGTTTAATTAATTTTTAGCAGAGAAAGGGACCATAATAATCCATTAGAATCTGTGTTTGATTTCTTAAGTCATACATTAGGAAGCATTTTTATAGTAGTGGTAGCTCTTATAGTTTATTATATAATATGTTAAAGATTTAAGGTTGCAAAGATAACATAATTTAACATTCTTTCTAAGTTCTAGCTATTTTTAAATATCTTAGTATTCGTTCTTTATAACTGATATTTATTTGAATTATGTTTGTATTAGAAGCATAAATACAATGAAAGTAACTATTGAGACTTTTATTTGAATATTAGCACTTCTTAAAAATAATTAGCTCACTTATATTTGTGACCTTACTTATGCTTCATTTTACATGAAATTAGAGAATTTAATACTTGACCACAAAAGTAAATGTGTATAGACTTTAGATTCTAGATAATAGACTTTACCACATAATATATTTTTATTCACTATTGAGATTCAGTGATCAGTACAACTTCTAATCTGCTTTTAAGTAACCAATATGATATATAAATATAGCTTACTTTGAAAATACAGTATTTTAAGATGGAATAAAACTGGAATGTTAGGACATTTGAATTGATTTTCTTCAAAAAGATTGGTAGTTGTAAAGTACAAGAAATATATTTACATCAAAAAATAAAGAGCAGCAAAGTAAAAAAGGCAGAAGCAGAAAGTTGTTGCTAAAGACAACATAGGGTAAAATGAGAAGAAATTAAGTCAGCGATACATGTAGAAAAACCAAAAAGTGATTTGACTTTTTTTCTAAATACTTTAGCTTAAGGAATTTAATTTTTGTAGGTATTATTATTTTTTATTTTATTTTATTTTATTTTGGTTTTTGGGTCACACCCGGCAGTGCTCAGGGGTTACTCCTGGCTCCATGCTCAGAAATTGCTCCTGGCAGGCACGGGGGACCATACGGGGCACCGGGATTCAAACTGATGACCTTTTGCATGAAAGGCAAATACCTTACCTCCATGGTATCTCCCGGGTCCCGGTATTATTTTAGAATCTTGAAATATTTTATCACTTATATGTACAATTTTTATTTTGTTGTGTTAAAATATAAATTTTGAAGGAGCAAAATATCAACTTATCTCATAAACTAAAAAGCAGAATTGCTTTTTTTTTTTTTTTTTTTTTTTTTGGTTTTTGGCTTTTGGGCCACATCCGGTGACATTCAGGGATTACTCCTGGCTATGCTCTCAAAAATCGCTCCTTGACAATATGGGATGCTGAGAAATTGAATTGATGTCCGTCCTGGGTCAGCCATAAGCAAATCAAGCACCCTACCACTGGGCTACCGTTCCGGCCCATGCGCTTTGCTTTTTCTGTTATTGATCAAACTTGAATAATTATAAGGAAAATAATCATATAAAATAATTATATAAATATATAGTACAAATAATAGAAGTATTATACTATTGCATGTATTGAACAAAATATTTTCCCACTTTTAATTTACTTAAATATGAAACATGAAAAAACATGAAAAAAATTGGGTTTAATAGATTTTTCCCTTTCTTGTTTTAGTGTACTAAGCAGTAATTATGTTTAGATAAGGTCTTTCATTCAAGTCCAATGGTGACACATCTTAGAAGTTCACAGTATGTGAAATTAGAATGATGAGCTAGGTCCAAATAAACATGCTAAACACTAGGACTTTAATCAAAGTCTATTTAAAGGTCAGGAACTTTCGGCTGTTATGAAAATATTAAGTTGTGAGAAGAATTGTCTTGTACAGAAAAGTTCAGCTTTCTAGGTCAAAGAAAATTTTCACATTTTAGATGCTTCACTTTAATTTTTTCTCTCTTATTTCCACAATTAAACTATAGTTGTTTATTTCAGTTTTCTTAACAATATCAGGTTATTAAATAGTGGCGTGACTCTTCCCTCTGCCCTCCCTTCTTTTTTTTATTTTTAATTTTTTGGTTTTGGGGTCTCATCCAGCAGCGCTCATGGATTACTCCTGGCTCCATGCTCAGAAATTGCTCCTGGCAGACTCTGGGGACCATATGGGTTGGGGATTGGAGCGATAGTACATACTTCTGCATGAAAGGCAAACGCCTTACCTCCATGCTATCTCTCCGGCCCCCATCACTCCCTTCTTATACGAACTAAATAGTGGCACACAAAACATTTTTAGACAAATAATATTGAATATGACCAGCAGTCATACATGTAAGACCCAAATTAGATTTCAAAAACATGTAACAAATATAAAATCATGTATAAGGACTGAATTTTTTCTTAACTGTGTGGAAAGCATCTGCACTTTCAATTTTTCTTTCTTTTCTTTTCTTTTCTTTTTTTGTGGTTTTTGGGTCACACCCGGCAGCGCTCAGGGGTCACTCCTGGCTCCATGCTCAGAAATTGCTCCTGGCAGGCACGGGGGACCATATGGGGCACCGGGATTCAAAACGATGACCTTTTGCATGAAAGGCAAACTCCTTACCTCCATGCTATTTCCCGGGCCCCATCAATTTTTCAATGATGAAACTCTATTCCTTTCTTTAGTTCATAACTATTTGAATACTTCATAAGTGACATGTCTTCTGTGTATTGAGAATCTCATAGAATTCAGATACTTTAGCTTTCAATGGAATTTGACCTCTTATTGAGAAACTCAACAGTAATAATTTTCTCTTCCTTCCTTCCTTCCTTCCTTCCTTCCTTCCTTCCTTCCTTCCTTCCTTCCTTCCTTTCTTCCTTCCTTCCTTTCTTCCTTCCTTCCTTCCTTTCTTCTACCTTTTTCTTTCTTTATCTTTTTTCTCTTTCTCTTTCTTTTTTCTTTTCTTTCTTTCTTTCCTTGGCTTTCTTTCTGTTCTCTTTTTTTATCTTTCTTCTTTTAATATTGTGTAACCAGGGCTTTCTTCTGGGTTCTGCACCCAGGAATTATTCCTGGAGAAAGTCTGGGGACCACTTGAAGTGCAGGAAATAAAACCTGGGTTGGGGATTGGAGCGATAGTACAACTGCTAGAATGATTGCTTCACAAGGCCTACCAGGGTTTGATCTTTGGCATTCGATATACTTTCTTTTTTGTGCACTACCAGGGGTTATTCCTGAGAGTAGAATCAGGAGTAAACCCTAAGCAGCATCAGGTATAGTCCAAAATTCAAAAAAACGTACAAAACAAAAAGTGAGCTGATGAATTACAATGTTGGCACCTTATAGTTTATACTATAGCTCCAACCTCCAGTATTAAATATGTCTATTCTCACAATCTAACTTGTTTTCTAAAATTTAAGCCCTTTTTCTTGCATTATCAAGTAAACTGATAATAGCTGACTTGTAGTTCTTTTGTTCTAGGATAAATAAGATCAACATATTTATATTTTAACTGTAGAATACCTTCCCTTCTGGAAACAATTAATGCCTTTAGAATTTGGGGTGAGTTGAGCAAAATTATAATATGTCAAGAAATATAACATTGTGATAAAATATTAATGTCTATCTCACTAGAATTTGTTAGTGAGTTTGATTTTTTGGTTTATCAGTTCAATTTGCTTCATATTTGTCTCTGTTTACTTTTATTTTAATGAAGTTATTTCTTCAAATTTCAAGTATTTTCTATATGCATTATATTTTTACAGGGATTACAAATGTAGCTAGTTTAAATAAAGAAAATTGTCAATTTTAACAAATTGATTTATTAACATTGCATACCAATGTACTTTGGCTATTAAACTATTTATTACTGTAACTTCATCATTACCTTGTTATTTCAACTATTACAATAAATATCAAATCAACTGATCACTCTAGCACTTTTATGAATCAATAATTCTCATAAACATAGCCTGAAAACTCTTCTTTAATCAGTGTGATGAGCTGCAAAGTTGGTAAGTTTACGTGTCTTTTGGCCATCTGTATTTTTTCTTTGAGGAAATATCTGTTCATTTCTTTGACACATTTTTTAATGGGGTAATTTTTTTTCTTGTTAAATTTTCTTAGTACCTTGAATATCTTGCATCTTAATCCCCTTACCAGATGGATTTGGGTTAATAGTTTCTCCCATCCCATGGGTGGCCTTTGTATCCTAGTCACTGTTTCCTTCGAGGTGCAAAAGTTTATCATTTTAATGAAGTTCCACTTACTTATCTTTTTCCACTTGTTTAAACAGTTGTGTTTCCTCCTCGAAGATGCCTTTAATGTGTGCTATGGAGTATTTTGCCTATGTTTTCTTCTATATACTTTATAGTTTCAGGTATGATGTCAAGGTATTTAATCCATTTTGATTTGACCTTTGTGCATTTTGTTAGATAAAGGTCTGAATTCACTTTTTGTACGTGGTTGACTAGTTGTTACAACGCCACTTATTGAAGAGGTTTTCCTTGCTCCATTTTGCATATTTGACTCTTTTTCAAAGATTAATTGATTATATGTCTGGGATTTATTTTCATGTGGGGGTATTACCAGTGACACTCAGGGGTTACTCCTGGCTATGCGCTCAGAAATTGCTCTTGACTTGGGGGACCATATGGGATGCCTAGAGATCGAACGGCCGTCTGTCCTAGGCTAGCGCTGGCAAGGCAGATGCCTTACTGTTCTGTGTCACTACTCCGGCCCCCTGCAGTTTTTTCTACATCACTAAACATCAGAGATATGTAAATCAAAACAACAATGAGGTATCATCTCACACCACAAAGAACAAGAGCAACCAGTGCTGGCTGGGATGTGGCAAGAAAGAAACTTTTATTCACTGCTGGAGGGAATGCATCTAGTCTAACCATTCTGGAAAAGAATATGAATATTCCTCAAAAAAATGGAAGTTGAGCTCCCATATGATCCAGCAATATCACTCCTTGGGATATACTCTAGGAATACAAAAACACAATACTAAAATGTCCTCTGCACCCCTATGTTTATTGCAGCACTCTTTACAATAGGTAGAATCCAGAAACAACCCAGGTGCCCAGAAATAGATGAGTGTCTAAAGAAACTGTGGAACATTTACACAATGGAATACTATGCAGCTATTAGAAAAAATGAAGTCATAAAATGTATCTGTACATGGATGTACATGAAGACTATTAAAATGAGTGAAATGAACCAGAGGGAGACGGACAGACATTGTATAGTCTCACTCATCTGTGGAATATAAGAAAAATAAAAGACAGTATGACTATAATATCTAGGCATAATAGAGTTATTATATGTTGTGATGTCTAACTCATGACATGAAGCTGTCAAAAAGAGCCGTGAGTGCACCTAGAGAACCAGCCACAATACAAACTACCATTACCGTGAAAGTGAGAGTGCATGGCAGAACATCTCTCTGTGAGACAGGGAGGGGGTTGTGGTGAGAGACATTGGTGGTGGGAAGATCACACAGGTGAGGATGGTATACATTGTGTGAATGAAACCCCAGTATAAAAATTTTTGTAAAAGCAAGGTGATTAAATAAAAAATTGGTAAGTTCACAGCTCTGGAAAAATGACTATAGTTTATATAGTTTATCTCTAGTTTACTGATCATATTGACCAGTCTTCTGAAAATGACCAGATGTCTATCAGAATTTTCTAGACAATAATAGATGTCAGGTGTATATACCAAAAGGCCTTTTTCCTGTTGAGATTGCATAATTGATTCCCACTTGGATCTTTATAAAGATTTACAAAGTGATCAATAGACTTTACCTATAAGAATAGGTTTCTAAGTAATAAGATCTGAAGAGACAGTTCTTCAGCTTTGAAATACAGTTGACACAAATGTTATTATGTGCATTGTTATCATATTGCCATTGGACTAAGAACATATATGTTCAGGCTAAAATTTGATTTACATTCGTTAATTGGCATTACTCTCTGCTTGCTTTCACTGAATTTTAGGTTTCTTCAATATTAATCAGTGATTCTCCATAATAGACATTAAGAACTCCTTGGGAAACTAGTTTATAAATTTAGGTTTCTGGATTTGATCCTTGGAGATTAAATTTTAGCAGATCTAGGACACATTTAAGCAAGTACTCCAAACTCTAGGCCAGTTTTTCAAGCATCTTTTTAGCCCTCAACTTTATGGATAGTAATTTAAAATAAGTTAGTATTTTGTCATTTTTCTAGTTTAGTCACTGTGAAATTAAAAAGTATTTTATTATTATGATCCCTTCACCACTGTTCATTTCCCGCCATCAGCGTTACCCTCAGCTCTGTTTTGTATCCCACACATACGTCTACTTCTTCTATTAAGGAGCTCTATTCTTTCTTTCTTTCTTTTCTTTTTTTTTGTTTTTTGGTTTTTGGGCCACACCCGGCGGTGCTCAGGGGTTATTCCTGGCTCTCTGCTCAGAAATAGCTCCTGGCAGGCACTGGGGACCATATGGGACACCGAGATTCGAACCAACCACCTTTGGGCCTGGAATGGCTGCTTGTAAGGCAAACGCCACTGTGCTATCTCTCCGGGCCCCAAGGAGCTCTATTCTTAATATAATTTTTTGCACTGTGGTTTGCAGTACTACTGCTGATAGGTTCTTATATATAATACTTTATCATCTTTGAACATCACTTCCTCCTGGCTGAGCACAGTGATCAACCATTGCCATTGGCCCTTCCCTGTCCTATTTTACCGCCTCCTCAAGTGGCATGTTTCCTCCTGAATACCAGTTTTCATAATATTTGCTTCTTGTCTTTGGGCATTTGTTATTCCATCATTATGTTTCTGTGTATCTGCATATGAGAAAGATCATTCTTTGCAGGTTTTTCTCCCTCTAACTTTATTCACCCTGATAATCTCCAAGTCCCTCCATGTAGCAGCATGTTGTATAAATTTATCTTTTCATATGCCCAAGTAATATTCCATTGTATATATCCATAGTTTCTTTATTCCATCATCAATCCTTGGACTCTTGGTTGTTTCCAATTATTGCTATTGTGCAGAGTGCTGAAGGAAAGGAAATTTAGGAGTGCAAAGTGCCCAATTCTCCATTTTGTTTCTGAACCATTGAGGTATATTTCAAGAAGTGTGATTATAGAGATAAATACAAGCTTAATTCCTTAACTTTTAGAATGTACATTTGTTTTCCAGAAATATGGAGCAGTCAAGATTCAAGCCAGTAGTGAATGAAAGTACCTTTCTTTCCAAATCCAATTCATCACTGGTTTTTCTTGTTCTTTTTGTAGTGTGCTGGTCTCTGTGAAGGAAATTAAAATTGAAATGCTTAATTTGATTACTGAATAAGAAGTCCCAGAAATTATACCTCAGGAATTTTTTTTTGCAGTAGCCACACCTGGCCATGCTCAAGGGCTACTCTTGGCTCTGTTCTCAGCAATTACGCCTGAGGGTGCTTTGATAAACTTTTAGGATTCCAGTGACCTAACCTTGGATAATAGCATGCAAAGCAAATGCTCTATCCATTGTATATCACTCCAGATCCACTTCTGGAAATTTTTAACTATGACACACGGAGTATTTAACCTGGGTTTTCCAGAAGAAAATCCCAAGGTGGAATTAATGTGTAATTTTTTTAATACAAAATGTCTGAGAGAAAATAGAGGGCCAATGCTAGTTGATAAAGTGGTTAGTTCTCAGATAGCAACATATACTGTTCCTCAATGAAAATGAGAGACCAGAACATGTTGAAGAAAGTATCTTAAATTTAGCAAGATTTAATGAGATCTTCAGAAAGTCTTTGAGCTAAAGTTAACTATTAGGGAAGTTTCAGTTGTTAGAGAGTGCCTACTCTTGTATCCTTATCAGAGACAATGATTGAGAGCATTCCTAGGAAGCATAGTCTCTGAACATCGTGATGTGTTTTAGAGCTAGGGATCTTTTCCTGCCATTCTCCTGACTGCCACAAAGAGATAAATTATTGAAGATAGATGTCATTGTTAGGCAGAGTGATAGTATAGCTGCTTGGGTACTTGCACTGCTGACCATGGCTTAATCCCCAGCAGCATATGTGGTTCCCTTAACATCATAAGGAGTAATCCCTTAATAAGGAGCCAGGAGTAAGATCTGAATATCACCAAGTATGTCTCAAAGGAAAAAAATAACAAGAGTCATGGTGAATACAAATAATCACTTAATCAGAAGTTTAACAC
>PVKC010036797.1:0-13080 GCA_004027635.1 Crocidura indochinensis
TTTTGACAATGGAATTTAGAGAAAATGTTTTTAACAATAGAGATGTGGGGGAGCATTTTCTAAAAAACTTAATAATTTAATTTTGTCTACTATTTAGGCAGATTAATAATTATAAAACAATCAAGATTATGATATAAATAATTTTCAAATTAACAT
The DNA here is from genome assembly GCA_004027635.1 of Crocidura indochinensis. Lineage (NCBI taxonomy): Eukaryota > Metazoa > Chordata > Mammalia > Eulipotyphla > Soricidae > Crocidura > Crocidura indochinensis. The sequence continues at coordinate 157 of PVKC010036797.1, forward strand.
TAAAGTGGTATATGCATTCACTAATGTTTGTTTAATTTTCAAATAAACATTATTTATAGCCAAATACCATTTATACAAAATTGTATAATTACTGTAGAATACCATAAAATAGAGAGTGAAAACTAAAGGTACCAACCTACCACAGGTTATGAACTAGTAACTGAAAAGATGCTCCTTCATAATTAATTATTTTGATAAATATGAATATCTTCTAAATATATAACATATCCTTTTAGGTAAAAAAATAATAATGAAATCTGATAAAGTAATTTAAATATAAGCTTTTAATAGAAGTCAAAAAATAAAGAAGACAATTTTAAGAAGATTTAAGAGATAATTATTTGAATATTTACTTGTCTTTCCAAATCCCAATTTTTTTTAATCTTCTGTGAATCTGCTGGAATAATTTAGAATCATTCTGAGAGATAAATAGGAGAGGATGCACATAGTGAGAGAATTAAATTGAGGCTAGTAAATATACTTTTATTCAGTTTAGTATCTTTTAAAAATAAAATATAATAAAATAAATAAATAAATAAATGTAATGAGTGAAAAATTGGTTGGAATAAAATGCAATAGAAAAAATGGTAAGTGATAGTTTAAAAAATTGGATGAAATTAAAATTGTGTAATAAATATATTATTTACTATTTTACTGACTGATATTTCTAAGTTATATCTGGATTATTCAACTCATATCTTTACTTTAGTTTTTTAAACACACCTGGCAGACCTCAGGCATATTTCATGGCTCAGTAGATAATTCTAAGTATTTCAATAGCCATGTATTGCTAGGGATTAATTTTGAGAGACTAATATGCAAATCTCAGGTCATGGTTTGTATTCAACTATGAGCACAACTTAAATAAAGGAAATAACTGTTAGTATTCTTTTAAAGAATACATAGTTATATCATTGTTTTGTTTAGATACAAAATATATAATATTTTACAGGAATAGTTTAATACTTTAATAAAATGTATATAACTATCAAGAATATAATTGTTCTAAATAATGTAGTAAAACTTAATAATTTCTCCTAATATTTATTGAGTGGAGTTTATGAAATAGCCAATTGATAGAACTATTTAAAACTCACTTCTACTTGCAACATAATGAGCGAAATGCAAGTAGCATTTAAACCTAGAAATGCATAAATAGCTATTAAAATTAAAATATCACAATAACAAAAGTTTAGATTAGAATTATTTTTTAAAAAATTATACTTCTGGAGCCTGAGTGATGGTGCAGCGGTAGGGCATTTGCCTTTCACGCAGCTGTCCTAGGACTGACTGTGGTTCCATCCCCCAGAACCCCATATGGTCCCCTAAGTCAGGTGCAATTTCTGAGTCCATAGACAGAAATAAACCCTGAGCGCCACCAGATGTGTCTCTCCAAAAAACAGAAGAAAGCAAATCTTGGGAAAAAATCACATAACTAATATTCATTAATAAACAATACAAAAAATTATATCCTATAATTTGACTTCTATAGCCTTCAGTGTTCAGGAAAACCTAAAAGAAACATTTATTGCTTTTAGGGGTATAAAGTTGGGGTTAACAAAAGGTAACCAAGAATCAATGAATTTCTCTGGATGAGTAGTGTTCATTAGAAAGAAAATTGAGCTTGTAAAAATAACCTAATAAGTTATAGTGGTGAATGAAAATATTGACATAGACCAAGAATAGATGAGGGTAGGAAGATCCTTAAACCTAATCTAGCCATCAAGTGAAGATTTAGGCTTTAAATACAAATATCATTGTAATTAGAGAGACATAAACAGATAGGAGGGAAAGAAGTTCAGGTTAGGAGAGAGCAGGATAGGACAGAGAAACCAAAAAATGAAAATGAAAATGAAAAGAAAAGAGATGAATGGGGAAATAAATCTAGAGAGATAATATACAATCTATGGGGGCACAGTAGAGAAATGACACTTTGGTAGACCTGGATACACCAAAAGATTGACAATCTTTATGGAACAAAAAACTCCGAATCTCTTAATGAACTTATGACAAGCACCAAAAATATATATATCCAAACTTTGCTTGAATTTTTATATAATATTTTTATTTTGACTTTGTGAGTCATCTTTTGAGGATCAGCAAAATACAATAACATGTGCAAAGGGTTTATTAGGCTTTCAATCATTTTAATCCCTTTCTAAATACAGAAAAAAGCATTAAATGTGATTTTGTTTAATATTAAAAATGACAAATGGTTTAGTATTTATGCTCTGTAGTTTGTTAATTGATCTTGATACTTGAATTAAAGTAGACTAACATTGTTTCAAAGTGAAGAAGTATGTGGGTAAAACTCTAAACTTTACATAATAATGTTTTTATCTCAAATCTTACTAAGACAAGTAATGGGATACGTGTTAAAAGTTTTTAAGATCCAAACAAAAAATACAACCTTAAAACTCTTGCTTTGCACTAGGCTAACCCAAATTTGATTCCTAACACCACATCTGTAACCCCAAACACTGCTGAAAGTGATCAATCTCTGGGTACAGAACCAGGAGTAAATCTTGAACACAGTTTGGTGCGCCCTCCCCAAAACAATAAATGTATAAGCAAATAAATAAATCAGTCTCTAAAGTAGTTTTCTTAAAATCCACAATGAATTGTCTTGCATATATATATATATTTCATAAAGCTTATATTAATTCACTATATTTATACAAATTCATACATATTCACAGCCAAGAATTAGCCCTGGGCACTACAAGTTGTGGTCTCAAATCAAACAAACAAAAAGTACTTAATGTTGGACCTTACACAAAATTACTAAGTCAAAGCCTTTCTTTATAATAAATGGACTTGTTTTATAATAAATCAATTTGTTAACAAAATTCCAAGGCTCTGTTTGATCTATTAAACAAGTTACCAGTGCATGAGTATTAATTTAAATCTATCTAACTTGGTATGGGTAATTTCAAGATCCATTGTTTTATAAATTGTATCATTTGAAAATATCTAAAATTATTCTCAATATATTTATGTATTAGATTTTATAAATATTAAAATAAGTCTGAAACAAGTTGGATCATCATTAATAAATGCAAAGTACGAGGATTAGAGTTATTTAGCATTTAATTATTTACCAAAGGTTACTTACTCAAAATTAATAAGTATGATAATAACTCAAATCAGGAAAATATACTTATTAGACAATAATAGTTAAAAAAGCATCTTACCAACATTCACCATTTCAGAATGGAAGACAGAATTAAAAATGATCCTTTAATTTAGAAATTGCAAAAGAAATCTATTTAAAACAATAATTAATTGCAGTTTTTGTCTAGCAATAAGATCTTTATAACAGTCAATATTTTGTATTCAAAAGTTACAATTAAAATAAACAGCAGTTTTGGTTTCATTCAAAAGAGGTGTCAAATTAAAATATTTACAAGGATTTGTTGGATATGTGTTTCATTGACTTCAAACTTATATTTCTAACAACATTGCTAGCACAGGAAACAGAGTCAAAAAAGAATGGAAATTGCTGCTAGTTAAAAAAAATTTATACAGCTTTGACCTATCTTGATGGACTGAAGGGATGGTGATGAAAACTGTAATCTTAATAAATCTCCCACAGCTAGAGGTTTAAAACTCATACTGTTTCAAATTAGTGAGGACAGCAATATTTATTTGCTGCTGAATTCTAGTCAGCATGGCATTTCAGCAGGAAACACTTTATAAGACTTAAACTTATAAGTAGCAAAGTTGAAAACTCGTGTTAAGGAAAAGGAGCAGAAACTATATAGCTTTGGTGTTTTCATTCTAAATCAAAAAGGAAACAAGCCAAGCTTTATCTTTCCCTTCTCTTTGTCTTTCCTCAGTACCATTGACTTGTATAACAAATGATAGCAATATATGTTGTCATTAATAATGAATTTTATAATGTTCAAAATGCTTTGGAAAGTATTGTTCTTTAAGACAAGTATTAGCTTAATTACTAAGATGCATAAATATTATTTTCAACCTAAAGAAGAGGCAACTGAGAGAAAATACATGGATGTTCAATATTATGACTAAAAGCTATGTCAGTTAAATTTGTCAGAGAATAGGGCTACTGGCAACATCTCATTTTGATAGTAAACTTGGGATCAACCACAAGACCAACGAGTCACAGCAATAGGGTAAATAGAAGAAATAGAGGTTATCTGGTATCTAAAGCCTAGTGGACACAAAGACTATTAGAAAGTTTAAACTTTTTTGAATACAACCAACCTCCATACTTATTCCCTCACCTTGTCAGAAAACCACTGCTAGTTTTCCTTCCATTTCAAAAGTTCTGTCAACGTCTTGTTTATTTATCTATCTTTTACTTTAATTGGCAAGTTTTCCAAAATCAATATGCTGGCTCTACCTCTCAGCTACTCTTAGACCTTTAGTGGCTTCAGTCAGAACAATGGATTTCATGGTATCTTACTTACAGATGGATTAAATTTTTGCTGCCTTTTTTCCCTGAACTCTGGATTTCATATAAAATTACATTTCTATTCTCTATTTTGACAGGTCAGGACAGAACTCTTGCTTTTCCTGTTAAAATATACCCTTCCATTACTAAGTAAATAACTTTACTACTTCTATCATTGCTTAAAAAAGCAACTTTGGAGTCATCACTAATTTTTCTTTCTTTCATATCTCATCTATAACTATACCACTAACATATTCTGGTGGTCTTCCCCTAAAATATATCTAAAGATGTGTTGCCTTCATAATTATAATTATAATTATAAACCATTCGTTATCTTCTCTCACTTGGGATTCTACAGAATGTTCTTGCCAAGCTTTCTGCTTTATCTTTAGAGCATGGTGAATACAGCACCCATACAATCCTATCAAAATGTTAAAAAAAAAAAACTAACTAATAATCCTGTCAAGACTCAACAATATATTTTATGGAATTTAGATTAAATATTATGCTGCATATAATCTGACTATTTGGCTCTGCCTTTAACTATTATTGCCAACAACTTGCTCGTGTAAATGCTGCCATTGTATTCACTGAATGTGTCAAACATACTGTTTTCAAGGACGTTTGTAATTTTTTGCCTGCTTTGTCTAGAATTATCTTTGCAACAGTAATTTTCCTAACTTGTGACAATCTTTACTTATTTGTTCATTTATTTATTCATTTATTTTTCACTTGAATGCAATTTTTTAGAAAAATGTTTTATTTTCCCTATCCTACCTTTAACACTTAGAAGAGTTCCAATTGGTATTTGACTAAGTGTCAAAAGGCAAAAGTGCAGACAGCAAACAAGAAGTGGTTAATGGAAGACAGGCAGGAAAAGAGGAAGAGAAGAAAGTAAGTTCATTTATCTTATTTGATTTATAGTTATACAAGGGACAATTGACAAATTTCTGTGTCAGAAAAATGCAATAACCAGGTATGTAAGGCTACACATTTAATTGCAAACTTACTGAAAAACAAACACAGTTCATTTGAACAAAGCTTGGGAGACTAATTAATTCTGTAAAAGAAAAGGCAGACCTGTTAAACAGTTCTGTTATAATTTTAGCATACAGGAGCAAATAGGAAGAAACACCTTTGAGAATTTGTATTGGCATCATATATATATATATATATATATATATACATACATATATATGTACATACATATGTATTACTATAACATAAATAATAGGAATTATATATAACATACGTATAACACATATCACATATTGTTTATGTTATATAATTATAATATAAGTTACTCCTGACTGAGGAATCAATCCTAATGAGAGCATATGAAACTCTATGGGATACTGGGGATGGAATTTGTGCCAGCCAAATGTAACACAAATGCCCACCCATTGTACTATCTTCCTGACCTCAAATAACATTATATTTAAAAGGAGAAACTAATGATGAATGTAGCAATCTTAAAATAAAAGTCATGATAAAATATAATGCAATAATAATGCAAAAATGCAAAATAATGCAATAATATCAAGTTCTATATTGATAATGGTAGTTAATTCATTCATTCACTTATTATCTTCAAACTATTGAGTCTAGGGGCTAGAGTGGTGTTGCAGAAGTTTGACATTTGCCTTGCACACAGCTAACATAGGATGGACAGTAGTTTAATCTCCCCGTGTCCTCCAATCCAGGGGCAATTTCTGAGTATATAGCCAGGAGTAACCCCTGAACATGACCGGGAATAGCCCCAAAACAAACAAAATTATTGAGGCTACCATTTTTGTACATTTATTGAGGTTTATTTTTTAATTAAAAGAAATATGATCTAAACCAACACGCCCAGAGCCTGTAGCTGGCCTTTGACAGTATGCTTCATGTGTGGAGACACCTTCTATCTCTTAGGCCAATGGACTTCCGTTCTAATTTCCCCAAATTTCTACTGTGTCTATGGAAAAAAAAAAGCCACATCTAGCCACATCTTCTCCTCTCTCCCCCCCCCCACATTTATTTTCTTCTTTTAATTTTACTTATATTCCTAATAGGGTCTTCAGTCTTTTTCATAGAACCATATATAACTTGAATTATTTTGTTCTGGTTCATATTTCTATGTCTTCCTAAAAATTGAGGAAAGTAAGTGGTTGGGGCCCAGAGACAAGCTGTTTATTTTTTAATTTTAAACTTTATTTATTTATTGGTTGATTGGTTGTTGGGTCACACCCAGTGGTGCTCAGGTGTTAGTCCTGGCTCTGCACTCAGAAATTGCCCCTGACAGGCTGGAGGACCATAAGGGATGGCAGGATTGGGATGCAGGTCCTTTTTGGTTAGCCACATGAAAGGCAAAACACCCTATCGCTGTGCTATATCTCTGACCCCAGAAAAAATAATTTTTTTTAAATGTCAGATCTAAATAACCAAGCCAAAGTCAATGAAAATAGAATTAAGAGATCCAAACTATAGTAAGATAAACACAAAATGAACCTGTTACACTGGTAGTCCTTGGGCTAGGGGTGGAGGTATGGGATGTATTTGGGGAATTATGGTGGAGGGAGGTCAACACTGGTGATGGGGATGGCCGTAATTCACCCACATCATTTAATGCCTGAAATACTAGTATAAAAGACTTGTAATACACAATGTTCTCAATAAAATTAAAAATATATTCTGGTAGAATAAATATTGTATAATGAGATATATTAACTCACTTAAACTAATGTATTTCTCAAAATATATAACCAAAGATTTAGTAAACATGTGATATTATTTTAATTAAATAATATTTAAAATAACATCTAGTTTTTGTTTCTTTTTTTTTCCCATCTCAGTAATGTGCATTTTGCTACTACTAGCTCTGTACTGTTGAACCTAGTGCATGCAAAACTTATGCTAAGAGAGCTTTATCTCTAGTCCAAGAATAAATGGTAAAGGTCAAAAATAATCAGGCTACCTGAAAACAAGGCAAGGTTCAGGAAGTTACTGGAATAGAAATCACAGTGGTATGTTCCAGAGACAAAAAATAAAAATCATTTTGATTAAAAAAAGATTAAAGGAAAGAAAATCAAAAGAAAAGAAAACTTGTAGAATTATACTTAGTTGAAAATAAAAATAATCAAATTAGGGTCTATAATCTATGATCTAAAATTCAAAATTATAAAACTCTATGTAAATTAAAATGAAAAAATATAGAAATTAAGAACTCATTTAAGTGTAACAATTTTTAAAATGTTATGTTTTCTCTATCAACATTTGAATAAAAGTCTACAGAGAAGAAAATTAGAGCATAAAGTTTATAAATTGCTGAGATTCAAACCCTGGCTTATTCACATCTTAAAGAAGCATTTTCTCCCACCACAGGAGCATTTATCAAAAAAAAAAATAACAATCTTATTCTTTCAAAATGACATATAGAAAGGGTTTCAAGGTGAATACATCTGACACAAATAGTTAAAATTTTGCAGACTTTCTTATGTTTCACTTTATTGATCCATTAATCACAACTTTCTATTATATTTTTAGAAACTTAAAGTTTTTGACTGAATTTTGCAATTTCAAGTAAATATTTAAAAAATTCATGTTCAGTATCACAATGACTATTGAGATCAAATGGGATAAATCAGGAATATTGTCTGTCAGCAACTTTGACTTGCCCTATCTCACAATTCAAAACAACTATTGATCCATATTAATTCTTCTTTCTTCATTGCCATAATCCCTGTTTTCAACTATTCTGTTGAAGGTTTCCCATAAAATAATTGTATAGTTTTTCACAGTCAATCAACTATCACAAAACACTAAGAAATCACTAAATTGCAAAACTCTGGGAACAACCATAAAAATAACTGGTCAGTCACGCTATTTTCACACTTGTCACTTTGTGATCTCATATTTTATTCAATATACACTGAAAAACTTTAAGTTTTTGCATATATAAATTCTTTCTAACAGCAATAAGTAAGAAAAAGCAAAATAAGATAGAACAAGGACATTGTATTTGTGAGTAATGCTTAAAATAATTCATGGGAAATTATAACCAAATCTACAATTTTTTTACATTTCATATATTTTCTAATATTCTAATTTTGGGGAGTATGGTATAGATCAGCGAAACCTGGTGGTTTTTGAGATTTTTCCCAGTTTTTAACGTCTATCCCATTACTTCTCAGGAGAATAGGCAGTGTAAGGAATGAAACATTTGAGTCAATACCAACAGTATGAAAGGCAGTAACATTAACCTCTACTGTTTCTTTCTCTAACCTCTGTCATTATTTCATAGTTTATATAAATTCACCATTGTTATATCTTCCATTTAACTTTATAAATCTAGAACACTTTTCACCTGTGATTGCAAAAATTTGAGCTCTTATAATATGTTTAATTTGTTGCTGTATTTGGCCTCTTCTTCATACTTAAGAAGCTGGAAAATAATAGTATAAAGCCCATTTTCAATGTAACACCTGATCTCATGAATCAATTTTTTTGAGAAACATGGTAATTTTTTTTATTTCTATTCATCTGTATGACTGGAACCATCAAAGAGGTGGCCAAAAGTTCCAGGGATTCAATGCAAGATTACTGAGGATGCAGTACTACATTGTCTATGCTAGCTCTGGAGAATATGCAAGCCACCCAGGCAGACTTGACATCTAAAGTTGCATCTGGAGATTTTTGTCCCTGCAATGTCATGGATTTAACTAGAATGGCTCATATACAAGACATTCACTTTAACATTTTATGGGCACAAGGATATTTTATCCATGGTGCCATTTCAGTTTCGTTCTGAGACTCGAATGTGTGGTAGAACGGAATTGAGTTGTGACAAATTGGTTTATGTAACCTAAACTATTTGTTATTCTATCTCTCATATAAAATGATTTTCCAACCCTGTATAAGCTTAACCTTAGATCTAAATTGTCTTCTCCTCCAGCATTGCATATTTTTATTTTGTTCATATTTCTTGCAAAAATATTGCCCTAGCGTGATTTTTCTGAATAAACAATATTAACCTACTTCTTTTCCAATTGCTAAATTCAAATCTCTTCATAAGATGTAAGACTATATAGTGAGTTATTTTTAACTATTTAAAGCATTCATTTACTTAACCTACTTTTTCTAGAGGAATTGAATCAATTTTGTTTTTTTGTTTTGTTTTGTTTGGTTTGGTTTTGTTTGGTCACACCTGGCAGCACTCAGTTGTTACTCCTGGCTCTGTGCTCAGAAATAAACTCTGGCAGGCTCGGGGGACCATATGGGACATCGGAATTTGAACCAATGTTGGTCCTGGGTTTGTCGCTTGCGAGGCAAATGCCCTACCACCGCTGTGCCATTCCTCCAGCCCTGAATTGAAGCATTTTGAATAGAAGGAAGTTTGCTGGTCTGCATAAATGCACATATAGGGTCTAGTACAGATTATCAATAAATATTTATTGTGTAAATGCATAAGTGGAAAAGTTACTTTAAGTTATTAGAATATGTTCTTTAAAAGTTTACTGGAAGAGTAAATAAATAATAAAGTGAGAAACAGAAGTTTTAGGTACAAGTTCTAGACTTTTCCAAAAGGTTTGCTTTCTTATGGAAGTTATATTCTCAAGAGCCTAAATTACTTGGTTATGCTCATTTCAATATGCCAAAATTTGGTTGACAAAATAAAAAGTGATTTCAGATGCAATGAATCTTCAACTTAATTAAATGTGAAATTACTTCGAGGTAAACAATAAATCTGTAACTGCACAACTCACCCAAGTGCTTTGGATTCATAGATATTGACAAGATGTCAAACTGACAGTAAAATTATCTAAACTTTCTCATAGGACCTGGGCTGTCAAAAATATGAGTGCTTTAATTGTTACTCTAATAAACACCAGGATAAAGGTATTGACTCAAAACTATCAAGTTTTTACCAAGCAAACTAGGGGAAAAAAGAAAAACAGCTATTTCCAAGAAAATGTACAGATTGTTTTACTATATTCAGATAGGTTTAATCATTTACTTGTTTATTCATCCACTCCTCTATGTATTATCTAAAGTTTGGAACTATAGATGTGAAGGCATTCTCCAGAATTGAATTTTCAACTGAATCAGAGCATTGGAAATTTTGTATCCTATCTTCCTCTTCTAGTTCTGCAATTGAAGGCTAGAATGTTTAATTTAAATGCTTACTATGACATGTACTCCAAAGCTGAAAGTTTGGCAAAAGGAAATGAAATAACCGTTTGAAAAATGTTTTGCAGATATGGGATAATATTAGGTATGCTCTGAAAAACAAACCGCAAGTTACATAGCTAAGTGAGGCAAAATGATGTTCCTGGGATATACCTTGGGGGTTACATGTGTTACATGTACATTTGTCTGGAAAGGCAAAAGGATATTGAAACGAATTTAATTAATCTGTACAAATTAATTTCTTTTAGACTTAGTAATCACCAGGTTCACTGATAACTAAGGTGTTTCCAGCAGCCACAATGAGTTCAATACTTCAGTCAATTTCTGAGCATGATTATTCTATAATATCATTTGATAAATAGCCAGTGGATTACTACTGGGCTCTGATTAAGATTGACTACTTGTCTAGGAAACTCTAAGAAAACATGGGAACTAAGCTGGCCTTCATGAATGGAGTGTTAACTGACCTGCTGAACCATAAATTTGGCATTAGCAATTGAGTCCCTTCACTAAAGGGGAAATGTGAAATATGACATTATGCTCCCTCAGAGTCTAAGGTAAAATTAAGTCACAATAATAATCCCTTGTATTAATAGAGTCTGAAATTAGTAATACCATTATTTTCTTCAAATCACACCTAATTCAATCTCAGGTGTGTTGTTTTAATAAATGTGTTAATAAAAATTAAGATCATCATTATTTGACTGACATCATTCATTATTTAACTTAAATAATACTGAATGTTAGAGAAAGTTCTGGCTATAATGAATCAGGTCTGTGGATCTGCAAAATCGCTCTAATAAAAAACAATTGAACATTCATTCCAATTACTATACATTATTCTGTTTATTCTGCCTCAAGATTTAGTATTGTTCTAGTATAATAGCAGTATCTATATATTGTAGTTTAATGAGTTAGTAAAATGTCTTTTCCTAATAATTTTATTTATGGAAATATTTTATTTTATATTCTGAGAAAAATTTTCTATAATGTATAACTGTATTGTTGGCTATGTTTTGTAGCTACTAGAACCTAGACTCTTTTGTATGAAGGAAGCACACAGTCTTGAAAAGAAATTAGGAAATCAGGAGAGACAATAAGTAAGACAAGAGAATTTTGGAAAGGATGACAAGAAGTTTGAGCTTTAAATAAACATTGGCTTTAATTACTGAAACCTGACTATGACAAATATGATTGAGACTTTTTTCTGGATCCACAAAGAAAGAGTTTGGGGTTTGACAGCTTTGTAAGCCTGATGTTTGTAAATGGTCTTAAGGCAGGATGTTTCATGAGAAGAGACACCCTTTTGGGGAACAAAGATTTATTCTTTCTATTTTCCCCAATTTTTTCTGCATCTATGCAAAAAACTGCCACCTTTTTTTATAGAACCTGAAACAGTGATTATTCTATTTTACCTTGTATTCTGCATTTTTTATAAAATAAAGAGGGGAGAATTAAAGTGTTGATGGGGGTCAGGGGCCAAGTGATCTCAGGTGCATTGGTGAAGATAATAAAGGAAAGACTAACTACCCAAGCCAAAGTCAACAACAATAGAATGAAAACACCCAAACTCTAATGATCTAAACTTAAATTGGGCCTGTAATACTGGCAGGTAAGTGGTCAAAGAGTGATGATATAGTATGGACTCTGGGAACACTGGTGGAAAGAGGTTCCTATTGGTAGTGGGATTGGTCCTGATTTATTGTATGTCTGAAATCCAACTATAAAAGACTTTTTAGATCACAATTTTTTCAAAAAATAAAATTTAAATAAATAAATAGATAAAAATAAAATAAAATAAATGAAGATTGGCCAAACAATTGTTTGCCAAACAATTTCACTTGTGGAAAATGTGCTTTCTTTCAGAAAAGCGGTATTTTAGCCACAAAAGACATGTCATTTTTGCCAAAATCTGCCTTCTTGTAACAGTAACAATTTATAGATTTATATCAATTTGGTATCTATTGTTTCAGAAAATTCTAGGGCCGGGCGGTGGCGCTGAAGGTAAGGTGCCTGCCTTACCGCACTAGCCTTGGACGGACCGCGGTTCGATCCCCCGTGCCCCATATGGTCCCCCAGGTCAGGGGTGACTTCTGAGCACATAGCCAGGAGTAACCCCTGAGCATCACTGGGTGTGGCCCAAAAACCAAAAAAAAAAAGAAAAGAAAAGAAAATACTCTTCAGTGTTTTATCATCAAGCTCTTACTCGGATGGCTTGGACAACTTAATTGTCCAGAACATATTCTCTTTGAGCTGATAAAAATTTAAGAACTGCAAACATAAGGACAACCCTCAAGCTATGCTTACAAGACTGAATATCAGTTAGATTTACACCT
>PVKC010036799.1:0-13120 GCA_004027635.1 Crocidura indochinensis
TTTTTACATGACTGAAACCCAAACACAATTATGTATGTAATTAAGGTGTTAAAATAAAAAAAATAAATAAATAAAAAAAACTCATTAATAAATAAATAAAAAAGTTGACCATCTCCTCTCTCTTTCTCTCTCTCTCTCACACACAAATTCTTTATGTGAAAAATTGAGATAATGGTGATGATTAAGTGAGCTAATGTAGAGATAAAGTTAATATATCAAGTTAGATATGTACCTGTCACATAACAAACACTATCAAAGTATTTGCAGTTGTTATTGCTGCTATTGTGATTTCATCATCATCATCATCATCATCATCATCATCATCATCATCTTTTTTTGTTGTTTTGTTTTGGGGCCACACCCCGAAGCCCTCAGAAGTTACTCCTGGCTCTGAACTCAGAAATTGCTTCTGGTAGTCTTAGGAGAACATATGGGATGCCAGGAATCAAACTTGGGTCCGCCCTGGGTGAGCTACTTGTAAGGCAAACTGCCTACTGCTGTGCTATTCCTTCATCCCCACATCATAATTTTTGATGCGATTTTCTTTCCCAAGATTTATGCACCTCCTTTTAACCAAAACAATGGCAGAGAACTTCCAGAGTTTATAAATTCTCCTAAGTTCTGCTCTCAGATAAAATAATATAAATGGTAAACTAGAATTTTAAATTTTATAGGTTTGTTGTTTAGGTGAGGCAAATTAGAATATAGAATTAGAAATAAAATATAATATATACAATAAAATAAAAATGTTAGAATACAGAATCCTTCTGTTGTGTGGCAGTGCTATATAAAATAAGTATATTCTGGGGCCAGAGTGATAGTACAGTGTGTATGGCATTCACCTTGCATTCGACCATCCATGTTAGATCCTGTGTATTCCATATGGTCCTCTGAGCCTTCTGGGAGTAATTTGTGAGTGCAAAGCCAGTAGCCAAAGGTACCCTCAAAACAAAACAAATAAAATATGTATCTGCTAGGCCATATCTAAAGAAAGAAAAATATAGGTTTTGGCCTATTTTAGAGGGAGATTATAGATTTTTGTATTGATCAGAGTATAGTTATGTCTTCAACCTAATCTAACATTGCTGAAAAATATAAAGTTTTTGTGCATTCAGGAAGATGAAATGAGGTTGAGGCAGTTTTTGCTACATACTCTTCTACAGAACCACTTCTGCAAGACTCTGAAGTTAGCATAAGAAATTATTCAATTCCATATTATCTTAATATGCAATTGAGTACTTTTTATGTGAATTACCAAAGGGCATTAGGACTGATCTTAATTTAAGAACAGTTAGTTACGCCTATTCTGAGATAATTGTAGGTATTTTTCTTTTAGAAACTGCATTGAAACTCATTGTCCTCATAAACTGGGTGGCTGCTAGATTTTTAGAACAGATTTGTTGCCCATCTGTACCAGCCACATGCCTTGCTCTAGGTTCTCTCCTCAAAGACTTAGCATTCTTATATTACTTTTTAGTCCATGACTTTTTGTTTCATTTTTGGATTATCATAAAAATAAATAAAGGTGCTGGAGAGATGGTACAGTGGGTAAGACACTTGCCCTGCACGCTGCTGACATGGATCTGATCCTAGCACACGATCCCTTGAGTGATTTCCAGGAGACATCGTGAGCACAGAGCCAAGATTAAGTCCTGAGCACAAGTGATGGCCCCCAAACCAAACCAACAATAGATCCTGTTTCTTTGGGGGGATGTGACATAAATAAATAGGCAAGCACACTTCTTATTTATTTATTTTGATCATATTGACTTACATATCTTTCACAGTAGTATTTTAGGTACATATTAACATTGAATGAGGGGAATACACATCACCAAATTTGTCCTCCTCCCATCCCCGTTCCCTTCCTGCAACCCATGTCCCCCACCATCACCCCCTGGGCTGCTAGAGTTGGTGGTCCCCTTTTGTCCAGCTTATTATTAGTGATCATATATCTATTTGGTCCTGGTACCCTCCCTTGTTTCCCCCTCTATTTGAGAGGCAGAGTTAGATAAATGGAGTTTTGTGGTTTTGTTTGAAGGAAAGAAAAGCAATAGAATGGGGTAAAAAAAATAAAAAAAGAAAAAGAAAAGAAGCTGAAAATGGGTGGAGTTCTTCTAGAAGCTTTCAACCTCAGTTTGAGAGAGGCCATGAAAAAGGTAATTGAAACACCACAACAGTACAGAAAGAAATATGAGATTAAATATCCAGTGAGCACTACAGCAATAAAGACAAGAACCAGGGATCGGATAGATAGCATGGAGGTAAGGTGTTTGTCTTTCATGCAGAAGGTCATTGTTTCGAATCCTGGCATCCCATATGGTCCCCCAAGCCTGCCAGGAGCAATTTCTGAGCGTAGAGCCAGGAGTAATCCCTGAGCACTGCCGGGTGTGACCCAAAAACCAAAAACTAAAACTAAACCAAACCAAACCAAAAAAAGACAAGCACCACACAATAGTCTAGGTCCTGAAATCAAACCATGTCGGAGTGCAAAAAGAAAGATAAAGATAAAATAAAATAAAATAAAATTGGAGTCATCAACGTCAATATCTACACCAAAATAAAGAAGTCAAAAAATCAATCAATATATATGTATATATATAGATAGATAGATAGATAAGATGATTATTTTGGATTATTTTGTGCTTTTTTCCCCCCTGCACAGGCACAGTAACTATTGGGGATATTATACAGGAATTCCCTTGGCCTAGGAGATTCAAGGTTTCTCCACCCCTGAAGTATACTGTCATAGGATTAGTTATAGACTCCTTGCATGATCATTTACTCTCCCCTCTGTAGGCAAGCACACTTCTTTATGTAACAATATAACTAATAGACAGTTACTACAACTATTAAGATTCTCTTCCTTAGCCCCTCTGAGAGAGAATATAGTCGTCATTGATGCTATTTTAAGGTTGTGATAATTATCAACAGGGCAGGAGGAGATTAAACTATAAAATAAGTGAGATTCACTCACTTGCCACCCAAAATCAGTACATTTATTGCAGTACTATTTACAATGGTCAGAATCTGAAAACAACCCAGATGCCCAACAACAGATGAGTGGCTAAAAAAATCTGTGGAACATATACACAAAGGAATACCATGCAGCCATCAGGAAAAATGAAGTCGTGAAATTTTCCTCTACTTGAATGGACATGGAAACTATTACACTGAGTGAAACAAGTCAGAGGGAGAGAGATAGTCTAATGGATTTTCCATCTATGGATTTTAGAAAAATAAGACGTTACTGTAATAATGCACAGAGACATTAGAGATGAGGACTAGAAGGTCCAGCTCATGGTATGAAGCACACCACAAGGAGTGGTGAGTGCAGTTAGAGAAATAACTACACTATTCACTAACATGACAATGCTAATGAGTGAGAGAAGTAGAATGCCTGTCTTAAATATAGACAGGGGTTGGAGGAGGATGCAAAAGGGGGTCTTTAATGGTGGGAATATTGCACTGGTGAAGGGGGGTGCTTTTTTTAATAACTGAGACCCAACCACAAAGATGCTTGTAATCATGGTGCTTAAATAAAGATATTATTAAAAACAAACTAAAACTATATATTCCAGTAGCACTAGTACAGGCAGGTACTTAGATTGGACTGTGCTCTTATTTTGTTTGGGTTTTGGTTTTGGTTTTGGTTTTTGGGCCATGCCAGGTGATGCTCAAGGATTACTTTTGGCTATGTGCTCAGAAATCACTTCTGGATTGGGGGGCCATATGGGATGATGGGGAATCGAACCATGGTTCATTCCAGGTAAGCTGCATGCAAGGTAAATGCTTTACCATTGTGCCACCACTCTGGCATGGACTGTGCTCTTTAGATTGCAGTATTATCATATTATCTCTATCCTCTTATTCTCTTCTCATCCTTTTTTTATAGTTCCCATAGGTAAATTTTGACATATAAATCTCTTCTTAATATATTAAATTGCTATGCTGCTAACCAAGTTCCAAATATGGAACTGAAATTGATTCTTGGCTAACTTAGGTATCTTTGTCAATAGTGGCTCTTTTCCTTTGGGAAAAAAACACTTCACACTTTACTTTCTCGAATAATACTTGTAATTGCCTTGTGATAGTTTTACTTTTTTCTCTTGTTCCTTTTTGTTCAGGGGAAAAAAAAACTTCATTCTATTCAGGGAAAGGTAGAGTGCTACAAATGAATGTCTAATCTTTCTCATTTTTCTTTCCTCTCTTTCTCACTCCTTACTCTCTTTGCTTTCTCCTCTTCTTGCCAAACCCACTTTGCTTAGGACTTACTCCTCTCTTCATTATTAGGGATCATTCCTGGCTGTGCTCTGGGCTCTAGGGAACTGAATTCAGGTCAGCAGTATGCCAGGCAAGCATTAAGCATCTTACCTACTGAATATCTCTCTGGAACCAGAAACGGACTTTATTTATTTATTTTTGTCCTCAAATTCACAATACAGACCAGGCAAAGGGCCTGTGTTGAGGTGTATATGGGGGCATATACTGTACCTCTTCTTTCTATACAGTCAGTGTAAAAAACACAGTTTATGGTAAGAATTGGGAGACCTTATCTTTTCTTTTTTGATTTTTAATATATACAGTATATATATAAGTATATATATATATACACACATATACATATACATATACACCTTCACCAGTGCAACATTCCCATGACCAATATCCCAAGTGTCTTTCCTCTCCACCCCACACAGGCCTGTACTCTAGACAGGCTTTCTACTTTAAAAGCAAACATTTACCTTTTTCTCACATTTTAACTTTGGTGAGTTTCAATTAGAGATTGAAAAAAGTGAACTGACTTAGCCAGTGAAATGATATGCACTTTACAATCAGAGGCAAGACACAGTTACATCAAAGGTAAAACAGGCTAACAGGGTGAAAAATGGTAGATCCCTGACTAGTTTCCTGGTGCCCAGTCTACCAATTGAGCCTCTAGCTAGTGTATTTGGCCTCTACTGTGTTCTTACTGCCTTTTGGAACATTTTGTAATGGGGTGGTTGACTTTAGAATGGTACCCAATATTTCCATTTCCTATGTAGTCCCCTACCATATTTTATAAGCTTCGGTTTTGTGAATAATAGCACTATGGGAAAAAGTGGTCACACAACTGGGGCCGAATCACAGAAGGTTGCATCTTTCATCTCTTTCATATCTTTTATCTAACTATATCATCTAGGTTGATTCCAACTCTTAGTTATTATACTGAGTGATGCAAGGAATAAATAATGGTGTGCATGCATCATTTTAAAGGAATGATTTTCTGTCCTGGAGACAGATACACAAAAGTGGAATTTCTAAGTCATATGTAAGTTCAATTCTAAGTGTACTGAGGACCCTTAAGACTGTTTTCCATGAGCGGACAATATTCCTCAAAGCAGTGGATGAGAGATCTTTTCACCATATCCTCATCAACACAGACTTCTGGGCATTTTTGCTATGTGCCATTATCACTGGTGTAAGAAGATATCTCACTGTTGTTTTAATTTGAATCTCCCAAATAACAAATGATGATAATTTTTTTCTTGTTCCTGTTGACCATCCATTGGCTTTTAAGAACTGCCAGTTCACTCCCCATTTCCCACTTTTATAGTGTTTATATATATATATGTATATATATATTTATTTTATGCTGGACTTTTAAAAACTTTATATATACTGGATATCAATCATTTATTTGATGTGGTCAGTTCAAATATTTTCTCCCATTCAGTTGTCTTTTAACATTATAACTTTATAGTAGAATTTAAACATGAGAAAGAAACATGGGAAAGAAAGCTTCCCATTTTCTTTTACCCTAGGATTTCTTTAGATATCCAGGGGGTTATTATGCCTATAAATTTAAACAGCATTTTGTTTATATCGTAACATATATATCATATCAAGAACCTTGGAATCACCTTAACAAGACAGATGCAAGGCTTCTAAAGAAAACAATATCGCGATGGAAAGAAATAGATGAAAAGAAAAATTGACATATGCCCCCGTTTATAATTTGGAAAATTACGATAATCAACATGATCATTCTACACAAAACGCTGTACAGATTCAATGTAGTTCCTATAAATATGAATTTTCAAATAGAAACACAGGTCCCTGTCTCTATGTTTATGCTAAAGAATAATTTTTTTGGTGTCACCCCTGTTGGTGCTTAATTCTTACTATTGGTTCTGTGTTCAGGGATTACTCCTCACAGAACTCAGGGGAAATATGAGTGGTACTAGGGATTTAAACTGGAATTTTTCACATGTAGGGGAAGTGCTTTACTTCCTATAACATCCTAGTGATCAAATTCATCTATGTATTGGTTTGGATTTATAATATATCAGGTGTTTTCAAATTATTCCTATTTTTCTGTTTGAGATATACTGGTGTGTGTGTGTGTGTGTGTGTTGAAGAGATAGAGCAGGAAGTAAGGCATTTGCCTTACATGCGGTAGACACTGGTTTGAGTCCTGGCATCACATTTCTAGTGTTCTAGAGAACTCCGGGACTAATCCCTGAGCTCAAAGCCAGGAGTAAGCCCTGAGAACAGCTGGAAGTCCTAAACTAAAACAAAGACCTTTCTTATATTAACCACATTTTTTAGTATTTATATTGAACACAACTTATTTCATGTGTAATTTGATACTAAATTCTATTTTATATATTTTGATTGAATAATGTTCCTCTCAGCCTGCCATATTACCTTAATACAATAAGTTTATGAAATTTATGTAGGTATCTATTTTGCAAATGTGAAATTGATGAATATTTTGTGATATATTGAAAAATTTAAGAT
This sequence comes from Crocidura indochinensis, assembly GCA_004027635.1. Lineage (NCBI taxonomy): Eukaryota > Metazoa > Chordata > Mammalia > Eulipotyphla > Soricidae > Crocidura > Crocidura indochinensis. The sequence goes on from PVKC010036799.1 coordinate 6,784, forward strand.
TGAGAAGTTGCACTGTAGCAATGCCTAATTGTAAATGCAATTACATTTAATTAAAGAGAAAAATGCTCTATTTTCACAAAATGTTATTTTAATACACACATATACATTTACATATATATATGTTACTTTATTCAATTAACTTAGACTCTTCTGGTCATTGGAGTAGGAGACTGGAAATATGAATTAGTATGACAAAAAACTCCACGATGACAAAAAACAGTTTCCTTACTATTTTGAGGGGCACATAACTTTTTATTAGATTTATACTTTAAACTAAGATCTTCATCAGTTAATGTTCTCAAATTCAATCATTATTGTCAGAGAATTTGAATGCTTTTGGGAGTGTAATACATGGTTGGCATACAAAAGGACTAAGCAAGTGTTAGCTTTAATTGTCAGATATATTAGAAATCAGTGTATTTGAATTCTATTATTTTAGCAATATCCACTCTCATATTTAATAAAATGCTTATCTATGGAAGCATCTGCAAAGAACTCAGTGCTATTAATCTAATTGAAACTCTTTCATTACACAGAGATGAATATTAAAATGACTCATATTTTTCGGAAACAAATTTAATTTGCTTTTAAGTACCATAGCAAATGACATTCTTCTAGATCTCTGAATGGTATTGATGTTTATGTGTTCAGGTGTTGCACAAATTAAGGAGCTAAATCACTTTCATAGGTAGGAGCTAAATGTGCTAGAGAAGTCATTAAAGTAATTTACTGCTGATGATATGTCAAAGCAGTTTCCTATGAAATCTCACAGACATGGGAGGGGAATGAATCATTGAGAATTAAAGATTTTTCATCTCTAATTACTTCAGCTCTCTTAGGTACTACTATAAATTTTTAATGTTAAAAGAAAAAGACAACAAACACCAGAAAGGAGATAAAGTACCTAATGCTGGCCCACTTACTTTTTGTTTTTCAGGACTTGAATTGTGGAAGAAATCTGAACATTTTATATTTTAAAGGCCTGCCTCCCTCTTCACTAAAGCAGTACTGGTAAGAAATTATTAATTTTTTGGATCCTATTCACGTGACCTAGAAAGCTTTCTAGAAGAAATGTGGATTCTTCTTATAAGTTAAGTTAATTTAAATTGCCTCAAACTAAAGAGTGATTTCAGGTTCATTTGAATTTAGCATGAACCTCAAATGTATTAGCAGTCCAACTCCAGACAGACTCCAGTTCGATTCAAAGTATCCCAAATGATCCTCTGCCAGGAGGGAGTTCTGAGCTCAGAGACAGGAGTAATCCCTGAGCTCTGCTGGGTATGACACAAAACAAACCAAAATCAAGTGTGCTAGCAACCATATTTGATTTGATAGTTACAATGACCATTATAGTGGTTAGATCTTGCAGTACTTACTAACCCATTGTCTTTGCTGATTACATCCCCCATCCCCTATTCTAGATGGAGATGGGATAAAGTATAAAACTTAAATCTGACCAATCACTTGATAGTCCCACAATTGTTCATTGAAGGATGTCTGTTGGCCTCATTATTTTGTTACTTTAAGAATGTTGAGAATAAAAGTAACACTGAGGAAAGTAAAATTTTTAAAAAGCTGGAGAAGAGACCAGTCTTAGTGATTTTGTATGTCTGGAAGAAGGACCAATCTATTTTAGTTATTCCTTCCAAGCAATTTCCCTTTCTATTTATGCTAGTTTGATCTGGGTTTTCTGTCACTTGAAAAAAAAATCCTTACCAAACTATATAGAGAAAATTTTAACTGGAAATTAATGATTAATGACTGTGACAGGGGCTAAAATTAAGTACAGATTAATTCCTGTAGACAATTTTAAAGGCAGGGATTTTTTCTCTCTCTAAGTATCATTTCTTTCCAAATAAGATGACTTAAATTTATTCCTATAAGTAGGAATACATCAAAAATCAATCTTTCCGTTTAGAAGTAACGATCCTAAAAAAAGTAATCCAAATGCTTTTAAGTTTTTTTTTTTTTTGAGATACATGATTTTTTCCATATTGTGTCTCTGAAATGAAGACAAATCTATGTTTTTATCTTTTAAATAATTCCTAAGGAAATGTGACAGTATTTTCACCATATATTCAGTGCATACAGCCATGGAAATAGCTTGGATGTTGGCTCTAACTACTCAGGTTTAGGGGTGTGGAAATTAGAAAATTGAACATAGGCATTCTTCAAATTCTACCCAGGCTGAAGTCTCAAGTCTGTGACATGGAGATTTATGTACAGAGTTTGGGTAGGACCACCTCAAGAGAGGGAGCTAGCTCTCTGACTGACCTAGATTTGTAGAATTCAGAAAATTCAGAATTTTCTGAAAATATATCATAGGAATTTCTCACCTTCAATTTGCTTTGAGGCTGTCCTTAGTGATGACTGGTCTGCATTGTTTATCAAAATTTTTGTCATATTTTTCCAGTATTTATTTGTAATCAAGGTGAAATAATCACCAAGTCAACTAGTTCAGTTTGCTATGAAAAGTTTACATAGGTTTCAAGAAATATTTTTCTCTGGTTCTTACTGTCATGCTGCAGTCATTATAGGATTGGAAGGTAATTGCAAAATGTCTGTAATATAATTACCTCAGAGTCTGAGCCAAAAAAGAGGTTAGCATGTGCATTAGGTATATGGAATAGAAGAGATTAGATGTAAAAATAGCCCAGCAGATTGAAAACTAGCCATTCGGGGCCCGGGAGATAGCATGGAGGTAAGGTGTTTGCCTTTCATGCAAAAGGTCATCGGTTCGAATCCTGGTGCCCCATATGGTCCCCCGTGCCTGCCAAGAGCAATTTCTGAGCATGGAGCCAGGAGTAACCCCTGAGCACTGCCGGGTGTGACCCCCCCCCAAAAAAAAAAAACTAGCCACTTGTCAAGTGACACAAAGAAAGTTTTCTGAAGAAAAAAAAATTAGAGTCCAGAAAATTTCCTTCAGATCCTGTTTTGAGGAAACTCTAGTAGCTTCTATTTATTGGCCTCATAATTTCCATATCACTGGGAAGGATTCCCAGAAAACCTCAAATAGCTAAGAAAAAAATCACGTTAGAGTATTCTGTCTAGTCAAATACTCTTTCAAGAATGAGAACAAAATTAAAACAAAATAAAATAACCTTTGGACAAAGATAAGAGACCTTAGTCATCACTATTAATACATACTCACTATTAATTAAACAGAAGTATTTCAGCAAGAAGAAAAATAAACTCAGAGATCAGTATCACGGATATAAAAATATAGTGGACAGAATCTAAAAACAGTATCATTGATCGTACTTCCCTTCCAGGACAAATAAGGTGAAGCTAAGTTTAACACGATGAAATATGTTTTGTAACATTCAATGGAGAGAAAATATTATTTTAGGAGGAATCTATAATTTGAAGAACTTAGACTTTTAGCAAAAGTTATAAATAATATAAGTTAACACTTTCGGAGAGAGAATTACAAACATTCTTTTTTTTGAGGGGGCACACCTAACTGTGCTCAGGGTTTATTCCTGCCTCTGAGCTCAGGGATCACTCCTGGCAGGGCTTGGAGCAACCATATGTGGTACCAAGGACAAAACTCAGGTCAGCCACATTCAAGGCAAGCATCCTATCCCCTGCATTATCACTCTGCCCCCCCCCCAAACCTGTCTTTCAGTTTTAGAGTCACTGTGACACAGAACTCAAAATGTTTTCAGTAAAATCAAAGGTATGAAAAAGCAAAGTTATTAATATATGCAAAGGATTGGTACAAACTATAAAATGAGATAAAAGGAATAGCTAAAAATGTATCACTGTTTATAATAAATATTCCCAAGTAACCAAATATTTTTGTTTATATCTAACTTACATGTTAATATCTCTTAAATAGTTTTGATCTCTGACTGAGAAATAAAAGTTACAGTGAATGATTTTTCCTTTTTACAGAAAAAATAGAAGCCTCAGACATATATAATTGCATGCAAATATGTGAAACTTTTATATTTTTCAAGCATAGTAAGCATCAGAGGTCATGCTATATTGGTAAATAAAATGGAAATTGCTGACTAAATAAATAGAAAAACATTAAATTAGGTATCTAATTTACATAAAATGCAGCATTTTATTTTAGGTAGAGCTATAAATTTTCATATGATGTCATAATAGAGTGTTAGCTTGAATAATATTGTCTCAGTGGATAAAAGCCTTTAATGCAATTTATAAAAGGAACAAACCATAAATTGCTGAATTTGTTAAATAAAATTAAAAAATATTCCCAGGCCGTAAACATTAAAATAGAAGTCAATCTGGGGGAAGATAGGAAAGAAGTACAAATTACTGTCCAACACTCTTTGTAACTCAAGAACATAAAAGACCAAAATTTTAATAGGTAAATTTGGGAAAGATTTGAACAGATAGTTCATAGAAGCTGATTCCTAAATAGTTTCAAAGGTCAGATGTGCCTTAAATTTCTGTGGTAATCAGGCAAAGGAAACCAAAGAACAAAATGAGCTTTATGATAATATATTTGGGGAAATGATGACAATGAGGGTCCAAGGAGCTGGTGCAGCATAGAGGGTGTTTGCCTTGCAGCCAACCAACCCAGGCTTACTACCATATATGGACCCCAAGCCCACCAAGAATAAATAAATAGTCAGGAGCAAGCACTGAGCACAGTTAGATATGAAATGAACCAGTGACAAATGAACCCATGTGTTGCCAACGGCCAGCGTCTTTAGACAACTGTATAGCTTCATGGGTTTCAAGACCTTTCCATGGGAGAGAGTGGGATGCGAGGAGACTGAAAAATGGAATATTAATGTAGGAAGAAAATTGCCACACGCGATTGCATGGGGATCCACGTCAGATGAGGCGAGGACAAATTTTTTGATTCAGCTGAGTGACTTCTAAAGTAACTCTGGAATGCAGAGTAATATTCTTGGGAATAATAGGATGTAGGTTCTGAATGGAGGAGCACAACAGAGAAAGCTAGCCAAATTTTGCATATTAAAGAACCAGTTACTGAGGATGGAAAGGAATTTGTATTTGTTTTGGGTAAGGAAGAGGGAGCTAGGTAATTATCTAGGAAGGTGAGAAATTCCTTGAGTAAGTTAGCAATTATCAGGGAAGAGGAAAGATGTTTTTGGAGTTTTGGCTAGAAACTGAAAATTGCTTTCATCCTGAGTTTGAATTATTGAGAAAAACATTCTTGGCACCAGGATTGTGCAGGTCAGAGAGACTGGTCAGTGAAGGAGCTTTTGTTGGGATTCTGATACTGTTGTCTTCCTTTGTCTGAAGGAGAAAGTACTGAGGTCTGATTTCTTAAAGGGAAAGAGTGAAATATCACAGTCACGTATGAAATTATAGCCAGACAATTCACACACAGAGGTCAGCTGATTTGTGACTACTCAAAGCAGGCTTTTCTGGCAAATACAATTCCTTCTCAGAAGTGCAATTCACCTTCTGGTGTTTGCACTTCATGAGTGGGCCGTGTCAGCCATGATAAATTAATGTATGGGTATGCATAATGACTGGGCTATAAGGAAATAAGGATATTATCTACTTCTGAAAGTGATGCAAGTGAAATAAATTTTAAAGATTTTTAATATCCGTTCAATAAAGCTTTTGCTGTATCCCGTATATTTTGATAGCTGTATTTTTATTGTCATTAGTTTCAAGGATTATTTTTTGTTATTTCTTGATTTCCTCTTTGATGCAGTTGTTGTTTAGCAGTGTAGTGTTCTGTTTCCAAATGTCTATCTGTGGTTAATTTCTACTTTTATGACATTATGGTCTTAGAAGGTATTTTGTACAATTTCTATAGTTGTAAATATGTGTATATTTGTATTGTGTTCTAATATGTGATTTATGATGCAAATATTTCATATAGACTAAAAATGTATACTCTCGTTTGTGTGATAAAGAATACTATATATATATCTAAAAAGATTTTTAGTACTTAGTATACTCATAGAGACATAATTCTGCAAACAGCAAGATCAAAAAAGGAAATTACATTCAAATGGGCATCCTTGAGAGTTACAGCAGACTTGTCACCTGAAACACTCAAGGCCAGAAAGCAGTGGTGGGTTATTGTGACAAGACTGAATGAAATGAATGCTTCACCTAGAATAATGTACCGAGCAAAACTCACTTTCCTGTTTGACAGAAAAATACATGGTTTCACAGACAAAAAACAGCTCAGAAACTTTACAGACTCAAACCCACGCTTAAGAGAAAAACTGAAAGACCTAATTTAAGACAAGACTAACCAAAAGACACACCAAATTTCGATATAAAGATGGCATCAAATCCTAGGACAATTCTTTCTCTCAATGTCAATGGACTAAATGCACCAGTTAAGAGACACAGAGTAGCTAAATGGATC
>PVKC010036800.1:0-13134 GCA_004027635.1 Crocidura indochinensis
TGAGATGAGGATATTGTGCTTTGCTGCAGCAGGCAAGGTTGCATGAAAGTTGGGGGTGCAGATGGCAGACAAAAAACAAGAAGACTTCTGTACCTTTTTCTTGCCACAACCAACAGAGGAATTATAGCCTGGTCTGCCGAGTGTGGGAAGAAGAGCCAATGTAGATACATGCATATTTTTAAAAATGGTGTTTTGTACACTGGCTTGCTTTATTTATATGCATGTGTCTCTGTTTGTGCCATCGTTTTCTCTTCCCTTCTTACAAATGCTCCTAGCAAATAGCAAAGCAGCATGTTTAGCACTTCATAACCCAAATAAGGAGAAATGTGTGCCTGATCTGCCCCCTCACAGTGGGACCCTTGCTCTGGGTGCAGTGACAAAGTTCACAAATCTCAGGGAAGCACAAACACTGGGCATGGGGGCTATTCTTGTCATGATTTCAAAACTTGATAATGGAAGTTACTATGTCAGGACCCGAGAGAGAGAGAGAGAGAGTAAGAGAGAGAGAGAGAGAGAGAGAGAGAGAGAGAGAGAGAGAGAGAGAGAGAGAGAGAGAGAGAATATGCAGGCGGTTGTTACAGATCTTCCAATCATAAGACAGCAGCTCCATCCTGATACTCCATGATTCCCCAATACCCTTTTCCAGTTTCACCTGATTGTTATGAAAGGTAAGATTCCTAATTATGGCTGACTTGTCTTCCTCTAGATCACAATGCCCTTATGTACTCATCTGCTGTTTGCATATCTGAGTTGTAACAGGGTTGCAATGATGAACACAAGTGTATCTTTGTCTCCTTGGAGGAGTCTTTTGGGATCTTCAAATCCCCATACTCATTCAGTTGCAAGTAGCATTGCTGCCTCTTGTAGTAAAATCAGATATTTAAACTTTTGAGAAATCTTCCCAGGATGTGGTATCTAGAGCCTTGGCAATACAAAAGAGCAGAAACCAAGGAGGAGAACTCTGCTCTGGAGAAAACTGGAAGAAAAAAAGTTTTGTTGCATCTTAACCTTGCTGATGTCACTAGAAAACTGGTCTCAACTCTGAGGTTGGACTTTTTAAATAACAAATAGGTGGTCTTTACTGTGAGGCATTCCTCGGGAATACACAAAATTTGGGGGCCAGGAGAGAAAGAAATTACTGCAAAGGAAAGGCAGAAAGGGCTGAAGGATGCAAGTTCTGCTATTTCCTTATTCAGACGTTTTTCTAAGCAAGCGAACACCCAGGCTCCTTCAAGTTTCAAGAGTGCATTATAACAATGTGAATGAATGGGGGATGTATAAAAGCTGTCTAGAGTACAGGCAGGGGTGGGGTAGGGAGGAGGGAGATTTGGGACATTGGTGATGGATATGTCACACTGGTGAATGAGGGGTGTTCTGTACAAGACTGAAACCCAACTACAATCATGGTTGTAATCAAGGCGTCTAAATAAAGATATTAATTTAAAAAAGTTACAAGAATGCGGGTTTCAAGAGTATGGGTGATGCAGGGAATAGGTTTGTCTCTCTTGCATTTAATGCATTGCATTTAATTTTGATGCATTACAACATACTTCACCTGCATTTATTGACTATTTAGAATGCTGGGAAAGCTGAGTCATGAGGGTACCCATATGCACAAGGATTCCTGCAACTCCTGACTTGTCTTAGAAAAAGAGAGGAGAAATCTCCAGCATAGCCACTGCCTGGTAGAGTTTCCCAGGGACAGAGCTTCTTCAGCCCAAATGCTCTTTGTTCCCTCTTGGAAATCTTGTGGTTGGTCAGAAATGAGCATTAATCTCAATCTTGTGAATGTTTAAAAGTCAGTGAAAAGATTTATCCAGGTGTGGAGGGGGCTAGAACAAGAAAAGAGTCAAAGAGGATGAAGAAGGCAAGTCAGAGAATCTAGAAGAATCCACCTGGGCAATGGGTCTCAGAGCCAGAGGCTTTGTTCCTCTTGAAAAATCCTCACCAGTCTAGCCCATGAAGAGGCTGATTCTGTTTTACATTATCATCCACAGATCTGAATGGGTATGAAACTATCACCCATGAAAACAACCAGGTCAAAAGCACAGAAAAAAAATGGTTGTAAAAGTAACTTGATAAAATCCTGTTGAATTATCAAGCAGAGAATATACAAAAAAATAAAATATTTTGAGGTCACTCAAAATTAGTTCGTGATAATTTATTGAATTATCAATCCTTCCCAATAGAAAATGTAAAATTTGCTATTGTGACAGGGTCTAGAAAATGAAAAGAAAAGAAAGAAAAGAAAGCAGCCAGGTCCTGGTAAAATTGAACTTGAACAGGTGCAAGTTAAGTGGCCCCAATAATGAATAAGCCACCCGGTTCAGCAACCAGGCGTCCTCCCGTATTTGACAGTTCATTTGTGAGCAAACAAAAAAAGGGCTATTGACAGAGATAATGAAGGAAACAAGTGAATCATAAAGTCTACTTCATTGGAACCTCTTTTCTCTGGGCCTCACCAGATTTCCCCAAGACATGGTCTTCTTGGACTGAACTGGAACAACATGTATAAGACTCACCATGTTTGGATGAGGCTTGAGTTGCCAGTCGAACCTTCCATCAGTGATTTTAGGGAAGCAGGCGCTGCAGTGCTTACCTATCCAGGCCTCTCCTTAGCTTCTCTCCTGGGGCAATATTTTTTCTGCTTGCTCCTTTGCAGCCCTTTCTACCTTCTCTGCCTCCCCAGGCCACCCATGTGGACTGTGTCAACACAATACAACAGATGCAGATCTATGCTCTGAGGTTTCAGTTGGGTTTGGCCAATGGCTATATAAATCTTGCATGAAATGGGTGGAAGGGAGAAAAATGAGATGACATCAGGTTGCCTACACCTTCAGTGGAAAATGGCTTTTCCTAAAACTATTTTATCTCACCTACTTTCTTTTGGGGAGTGTCTGCCACCACACCCCCACCACATAGGGTTTCCAATCTGGATTAGAACATTCTGCTAAGCCCCACCCATAACTTGATAATCAGCCTCTTGGGTCATAAATCCTCCTTGAATTGTCCTTATCTATTTCCTTTTGACTCTTTCTTTCTCCCTCTCCCCTTTTCTCTCTCTCTCCCTCTCTCTCTCTCTAGTTCTCTTCCTCCCTCCTTCCCCCTCTCTCCACGCAGAAGAGCAAAGCAAAGTGAGAAGATCCTATAACTAAAAATCTCTCCTTTGGGTAGTAGATCTTGTCAAGAATCTAAAATTGCTCTTTAGCAAATGGGTGGAGTTGTTCCATCATCACTCTCTGAACAGCCTTGTTGACTTTTAAATCAAACAGTTCCACCTCTAACTTAGACCTTCAAATGTGATTCCTAAGAACTCAGTCACCATAAATGTGCCACTTGGAATGGGACAGGAAATTGCTAGCCTGGCTTTCAACAGTCCTCTTTTCTCTCTTGGTTTGGAAATGTAACATAGTACTAAATATTCGCTGAGGCCTGGGATAGTGGTCATTGCAGTAAGTTTGTGATGGAAGTCCTTGATTATGTACCAGACTCAATGCTGCTGACTGGCTATGCCTAACTCACCCATGTTCTACTTCTTCACCCAAGTCCTGATAGTATTGCTCTTTCTACTTCACAGCTGAGGGCCTAGAGGCAGAGGGAGGCCAATGGACCATGCCAAATTCGGATTCAAATCCAGTTCATTAGCTTTATCTGGAAGTGAAGATGTCAGGAGTCTCAAGCCCTATCTTTGCTATCTAACACTTGGGTCACCTTCTTAAGCAAGTCACCAAGACTCAGAACCCATGTCTCTAAAATATGGCAAATATTACCCAGGACAATCGTTAAGATCGAATCATTCAAAGTGACCTCTGCCCCCTCAGTGTCTGATTCTCTGATTTCAGGGAGAAAGAAAGTGCAGAAGTGCAGAATCACAAAGACCCAAAGGGTCTCTCTTTTTGTGTGCATCCAATTTTGTAGCTCTTTATATTGGAGCTGAAGTTGTGGAATAATAATAATAATAACATAGTACAATAGTACAGCAGGTAGGGTGCTTGCCTTGCATGTGGACAACCAAGGTTTTACCCCCAGCATCCCCTGAGCACTGCTTATTGTATATTTGATGTTGTTCAATAATAAAATTAAGGGGGCCGGGCAGTGGCGCTGGAGGTAAGGTGCCTGCGCTAACCTAGGACGGACCACGGTTCGATCCCCCGGTTCCCCATACGGTCCCCCGTGCCTGCCAGGAGCGACTTCTGAGCAAATAGCAAGGAGTAACCCCTGAGCGTCACCGGGTGTGGCCCAAAAACCAAAAAAAAAAAATAATAATAATAATAATAATAAAATTAAAAACCTAAAAAAATATTTTGTTACAGCTTGGATCAATTTTGGGGGCAGAGACAAAAGGTTTGTGCCACAAACCTTGTATATTTATTAAGAGAATAGCCAGGAGTAACCCCTGAGCATTGTCAGGTGTGTCCTCTGCCTCCAAACAATATCACTGGGAAGTTCCACCATATAATGTAAGCCTGGAGCTATGAGGGGAGGCTCTAACTTCAACACCATCCTAAGGGAAAAGAACTTTTTTTTTTTGGCTTTTGGGTCACATCCAGCAGTGCTCAGGGGTCACTCCTGGCTCCATGCTCAGAAATTGTTCCTGGCAGGCACGGGGACCTTATGGGGTACCGGGATTCGAACCGATGACCTTTTGAATGAAAGGCAAACGCCTTACCTCCATGCTATCTCCCGGGCCCCGGGAAAAGAACTTTTCTAATACCCAGGTCAGCAGTGGGTAAATGGAAGATCAGAGAAGTTAAGGAAGTTTCCCAGAGCTACCCAGTGAAAAGGTGGTAAAGCTTATCTTAGAACCGAAAGCCTTTTCCTCTGTGTGGTGACTCTCTACAGCTTACCTATATTTTTATTGTATGTTAGACACATTTTGATGCTTGCTCTAAGTCAGGAGTCCTTCTGGGTACTTCAAATACTAACCTGTTAATTCCCATAAAAACTCTAGGAGTAAGATAATAGAACCATCCTCTCTTTTCACAGATAGAGAAAAACAAAAATTCAAAGGAGTTAAGTAACTTACAAGGATAACAGACTTTCCAATGTCCAATCATTGTATTGTTGTTGCTGCTGCTGTTTATTTAATCAAGCTTGCCTATAAAACGCATATAGTACATTGTGGTGTTGGGGGAGTGATGGTTTGTATTGACCCTGAGCTCAGAGATCCAGACCACCATGCTTTATTTTTGTATTAATATCTTTATTTAAGCACTATAGTTCCAAACATGTTTGTAGTTGGGTTTCATTACACCTCCCCTTCACCAATGCAACCTTCACCAGTGCAACTACAAATGTCCGCCATCTCTCTCTTCCCCCACCCCTGCCTGTCTTAGAGACAGGCATTCTATTTCTCTCACTTTCTACCATTGTCATGATAGTTGTTAGTATAGTTATTTCTCTAACTGCAATCACCAATCTTTGGACCTCCATGCTTTAAAGTTGTTTTCTTTGTAAAAGGTGGAAGGTAATAAATAGACAATGCTTTGAGACACTCCGCATCACCATGATCGGCTGAGGGTGGATCATGATCTTGGTAGAGAGCCAAAAAAAAGATATGACAAGGAAGCCCTATACTAGTTTTTTCAATGACAAGTCAGAAAACCACAATGCATATAAAAGCATTCTGCATTTCATGTCCACACACAGGAAGTCCCCAGGTCAGCAGAGATGAGCTGGAGAAAAGCTCTTCTCTAATTTAACAGGAATATAATGGCCCCTCTGGGTGGAGCCCTGAAGGTTGGTTGCTCTGAGTAATGCTGTGGCATGTATACCAGATGCCAAACTGAGACAATATTGACCAAGATTCATTGACCAAGATTCAGCCAACACTAGAATGCAAACACTAATGGAAATATAGTCCTGGGGCATGAGCATGCAAGCAAGGACAGGCAAAACAGGAAGATCCATCAGGGTGCAAGGGAGTGACATGTCCCAGAACCTACAATTTGGAGGTTTTGATGCCTGCATTGTGTTATATTAGCATTGTATCTGCTGAACAGATACATTCAGTTCTCTGCACCTTCTCTCACCTCAAAGGGGGAGGGGTATGGCAATCATGCCTTGCATGCAGCTGACCCTAGGGCCAGTTCACAGCAAAGCATATGATCCTCTGAGTATTGCAATAATGATTCGGTTGCACTATTGAATGTGGCACAAACCTTTTCTCTCTGCCCCCAAAATTGATCCAAGCTGTAACAGAATATTTCTTTATTTTTTTAGGTTTTTTATCTTATTTTTGAACAATATCAAATATGCAATAAGCCCATACATTTTTTTCTTTAACACAGTTGGCTGGTTGCTTTTCTTTATTTTGTTTGTTTTGTTTTTTGTTTTTGAGTCACACCCGGCGGTGCTCAGGGGTTACTCCTGTCTATCTGCTCAGAAATAGCTCCTGGCAGTCACGGGGGACCATATGGAACGCTGGGATTTGAACCAACTACCTTAGGTCCTGGGTTGACTGCTTGCAAGGCAAACACTGCTGTGCTATCTCTCCAGCCCCTGCTTTTCTTTATTTTAAGTTAGTTTTTCTATTTTTTTCTAACTAGAAGTAGATATTTTTTTAGATATTAGTAGAACTATCTACAAGAAGAGAAAAACTGCAGATTCAAAGGGAGGTTGGCATTAAAAATAAAAAAAAAGGAGGCATTAATCAGAATATTGAGACTATTCATCAAATTCAACCTCCTTATTTTTGAATTATGGACCATGAGAAACCAAACATTATCTATATATTGTTTTCTTTATTCATTGCTTTTAAGTATATATGTGTGTGTTTGCAGGACAATTCAAGTTTAAACTTCATTGTTTTTATATATGTGAAGATGTTGTCTTTTGTTCTGGACTATTTTCTAGGAATTTTGTATAGCAAATAACTGAGAATGACTTCATGTCTACATTTGTGGCCAGGGGGTGGTCACAATAAAGATCATGTCTCCCTCTGAAACATAGATTGGGTAGCTTTTCTCTCAGACATCTTTTAAGATTCGGAGAATTTTCCTAAAATCTATTGTCAGGCTGCTAGGAAGAGAATTATTTAGTGGAGAGATCAGCATTACTTTAAATTAGGCTCATGGAGGGGTCGGGCGGTGGCGCTGGAGGTTAGGTGCCTGCCTTGCCTGTGCTAGCCTAGGATGGACCGCGGTTCGATCCCCTGGTTTCCCATATGGTCCCCCAAGCCAGGAGTGACTTCTGAGAGCATAGCCAGGAGTAACCCCTGAGCGTCACCAGGTGTGGCCCAAAAACAAAAACAAAAAAAATTAGGCTCATGATATTTAGAGAAAAAATGTATCATATGCTTCCTGTGTTTAGCAATAACTTATTTTGTATCTGAACCAAGATTCTTTTGAATTCTTAAAGCTTGGCAAGCTAACCTTTTACCTATAACAGAATATTTCTACTTCAATAACAAAAGTATTAATGGCACACGAAGGTCACTTTCACACTATGAATATTTACCAGTGGTGATAGAGAAGAAAAGTCTCACATTGCATCTAAAATGAGCTTCCAACATTAAATCTCTAAAATAATAATGGGGTCAAGTAATTCCTTGGGAGCATTCAGTTATGAACCAATATGTCTAATGGTGTCAACAAGAAATTTTTGTTTTTTAATCTGCCTTTTTTTGATAGTTGGAGGGACCAGAGATTCAGTAGGGATATTAGATAGCAACAGAAAGAGTCAAAATATAAAACATTTTCTTCTTTGTGTTCCATTGCTTTTAATTGTTACCTCTTCCTGTGGGAAATAACGCTTGCTTCCCTGATGTGAGAGACACGTTCATTTTTTTTCTGGAACATGCAAAATAAAAGTGCCAGTCAATTTCCAGAAAATAGGGGGACATCATGACTGCATCCCAATATTCCAAACTGTGAGGGTCAGTAATAATGGCAGCCATCTGTGAATTCTGATTGCAGAGTACAATGGAAGCCTGAACAGGTGACGTTGTCAGCATCCACAGCCCCTTGCATCTTCTTTTCTTTCCTTCTAGTTTTTGGGCCACACCATTGGTGCTCAGGGCTTACTTCTGGCTCTGTGCTCAGGGATCACTCCTAAAGAAACTCAGTAGGCTGTATGTGATGCTGGGGTAGAGCCTGGTTTGGTCACATGCCAGGTAAGCACCCTACCTACTGCACTATTACTCAAGCTCAACCTCTGACAATCTTGCAATTTGGGAATGGGAGGGGACATTAGGCTTGCTCCTGACTCTGTGCTCAGGGCTCACTCCAGATGGGGTTTAGAGATCATATATAGTACCAGGAATCAAACTTGAGTTGACCTCCTTCAAGTCAGACACTCTACCTGCTATACTAGCTCTCTAGCCCCCACTCCATCGTTTTTGTTTTGTTTTGTTTTTGTTTTTTTGGGCCAGACCAGGTGACACTCAGGGGTTACTCTTGGCTATGTGCTCAGAAATTGATCCTGGCTTGGGGGACCATATGGGATGCCAGGGGATCGAATTGCATCCTAGGCTAGCACATGCAAGGCAGACACCTTACCACTTGCACGACCACTCCGGCCCTGCTCTCCATCTATTTTAAATAAACTTTTATTAGGACACAGATGTGTCCCTGGCTTTCAAACAGTGGCCAGCAGAAAAAGAACACGAGATATCTACAGTTAGCTCTTTTCCCTCTGGGTCACCTACTGTCTAATCCCAGCAGCCTGGACTCCCCAGAGACAGGCTGTGGGGGTCTTTGACATCTCTCACTCAGTCCCAGGCCGACTCAACAAATTTAAACAAAAAACAATATTTTTCCTTTTCTTTGTAAGCAGAATCTATATTAAAAGGTTTCTGTCCAGCCTGCTCCCTGAGACCTAGCAAACCTAGAGTTTTTCTGTCTGAGGCTGAGACATCCTCACATTGGGAAACCAGAGAACCTGAGTGTTCAAATATCTAGGGGGACAGTCGTGCCAGCCCAGGCCATATCCTGGGAGTTCCGTTGAGTCAGCAGGTAGTGCCCTCACTGGCTCTTTGGTCAGAGGATACCACTGGGGGTGAAGGTGCAGGGAGAGAGTCTGGCCTTCTCAGGACCTGTGCGGGAGTGGCTGACTGTGGCTTCCTTGACCTGATGAGCTTTTGTCACACTGTGGGAGGGTGTGTGTGTGTGTGTCTGTGTGTGTGTATGTGTGTGTGTCTGTGTGTGACTCTGTTCCATGACATCAACCCAAAAAAGACAGTGGTTGTGCTGTGCTTTGTCACCTGAGACCAGACCTATATTTAACCTGTTGCTGACAGAGGAGGCACGCAGGGCGCGTGGATGAGCCTATTAATAAATAAAGCCATGATAATTAGCACTTTGCGTTTCTCCTGAATGTTTTCCAAGAACAAGAGTTGTAGGATTTGCCTTGTTTCCCACAGGTCAGCAGGAAGTCAAGCATTCCAGCTTTTCATAGCAAGTCTGCAGATCAACACATACATTTGTTTATGGCTCTGCTTCCATTGAATGAACCTACACTTGGTTTTCTCTCTTTTGTTGCTATTATTTGTTTGTTTGAGGAAGTTTCTGCAGAGGTGCTCCAAGCACCATGCCAGACAATTTGATGTTTGAGCCTGTCAGTGTGATACTCTTTAGACATGTGATACTAGGGATCAAACTAGGAGCCTCACACATACAAGACCTGAGTCCCAACCCTTTGAGCTCCTTCCCAGCACCCTGCTGGCATTTTTAATTCAGATACTCTTATGTGATTGCACATGTCCCTGGGAGGTACTTTAATCACTTGGCCAGAAGCAAAGGAACTCAATGGGTGTGAGATTTTCTAAAATGCAGAGAAAAGCAATGTGCCTTTAATCCAGGCTCTGTCTTTAATAAATGAACATACCTCCACCTCTGAAACCTAGTTCTCACATCCAGAGACACCTGGGAATAGCATCATACAGAAATACTGTCCCCTTCCAAATGCAGTGTTGGGGTAGTAGAGCTGGGGAAACTGATGGAAGCAAAAGACAGATACATTTCTGGCTCTCACCTTTGACTTCTCTGTCCCTGGGGGAAGAAAAAAAAGGGCCCAAAAAAGCTGGGGCATGTTCAGTGAGTGAGGGACCCCCAGAGGTGCCCAGACACCCTGAGAGAAATCCAAGGCTAGATTCTGGGGTGGCCCTGTGTGGTCTGGGAGAAGGCCCCGCCCCAGCGCATGATTGCTCTGCTTTGTGTGTTTAGCTGCACAGTGTGGACCAGGAAGCAGAAGGAAGCTGCCAGAGTGGTGGCAGCACTAGCAAGAAACAGAAGTCACCTGTGCAGGACCAGATCCAGCTACATCCGGACCCAAGACACTCCCTAGGGAGGCCCACAGGTGAAGAATCAAATGGGAGGTTTGTGAGGGGCAGGGAAATGACGAGGCCAGAGGAGTAGGTCAGCAAGAATGGAGGGTCTCCACAGCTCTGCTACAGGGGTTCTCTGCAGTGTTGGGTATGTATGAGTGCCTCGGCTTTACCTTCTGTAAAATGGAACTGCTGGAAAGTATGGGCAGGAAAAGCTGTTGTGTGTGAAAACTTGACCATCATTGCATGTGTAATTTTGGGATTGTGTAGGTAGGTTACAAGACCTCCTTAGGGTTTGCAGTGGGCAGTGTTCAAGAAAGGGTAGTGGTGGGGACCAGGAGGTCTGGCCTTGCGATATTTTGTGTTCTTGTTGTTTGATTGGTTTGGGAGTCACACCCAGTGGTGCTCAGAATTTACTCCAAGATCTGTGTTCAGACATTACTCCTGGCAGTAGTAATGCTGGTGATCGAATCCAGGGTTGATGGTGTACAAGACAAATGCCCTATTTGTTGTGCTATTGCTCCAAACCCTGGCTTTGCAACTTTTGCTCTCACTTATCTTCTTAGGGAAGAATACATACTGACCTTTGAGGAGGCTGCATTGTTCTCTGAAACTCCATATCTTGCCTGAAAGGATTGGGATGACTGGGGGTGTATGCCATAACTGGGCTGACCAAGGCCTGTTTCTGTCCACCATAGATGGGCTGGGCACCCTGAAGGCAGTGGCTTCCCCTTTCTGAGCTTGACCTTTTTTTTTTCTATAAAATGGGAGCATATCTGCTGAAACCTGGCATGCAGGATGGGGTGCATCAAGGGGCTAATGCACAGAAGTCCCAGCTAGTCATAAATACTCAGTGATGAATACTTGGTAGACATTCCCCAGGTGAGTGGGTCTATATCTGGTAATGAACAGTGCCCTGCTCTGTACTCAGAAATCACTCCTGGCAGGCTTGGGGGTCATATGAGATGCTGGGAACCAAATCCGGGTTGACAGCATGCAAGGAAAATGTTCTACCTGCTGTACTATTACCCCAGCTTCTTACTAGTATTCTTGTGGTTTTCATTATCTCTGGGTTGTCAATGGGAAGCCAAAGCTCCAGGTTCAGAGATCTGTGGAAACAGTCTGACTAAG
This sequence comes from Crocidura indochinensis, assembly GCA_004027635.1. Taxonomy (NCBI): domain Eukaryota; kingdom Metazoa; phylum Chordata; class Mammalia; order Eulipotyphla; family Soricidae; genus Crocidura; species Crocidura indochinensis. The sequence goes on from PVKC010036800.1 coordinate 11,396, forward strand.
GCACTCATGGAAGAGACACAAACAAGCTGTCATGGAGAAAAATTCTAATTTCAAGGCATTAGTTCAGAAATTAGAAATGAAGAGCAAAACATACAGGATGCCAAAAAAGGCTGAACACAAAGAGGAACTGTGTGAGTAATAGAACAGTGTTCCTGTGGCTATCTCAGAGGCTGGGTAAAGAATAGCAGGTTTGTCTCTCTGCTTGGCCTTTTTGATATCCCTTAAAACTGACACCAGCCAGCAAAAGCAATGCCCTGGATCCCTCTTGGTCCTATCCAACTGGAACCCTACAGACTTGGGGCTTCAGGATCCGGACTGTGCCCCCGTCCTTGTCCTCACTGAAAGAAAACCTAGCACGTGCTTCCTCTTTAAAAACAGATCCAATCCAGAAAAGCTTTTTTCCCCACAGAGAGTTCTGAGATCCAGAGGGTTCCTGTTTTTAGGAAAATCTGTTGTCAACTGGAAGAGCCCATTTGTGCTGGTTCCCCAGGACCATGGTTTTACAGGGAAACCCTGTAAACAGATTGTGAGGGGTTGTGATCTACTTCCCGTCCCCTGACCTGTCTTGCTTAGTGGAAAACTGGGTTGATTGTCAAACATGTCACCCTGAGTTGGAAGATCCAGGTTCAAACTCTCACTCTACCCTGGCAGTTTTCAGAACTAGAAGGTGTGCATAGGGGAGGGGATGCGGGGTGGTGATGAGGGTAGAGATCTTTGCTCCCTGGCTCTATAACTCAGGAGACATATGTGAGCTCATGGCGTTTCTGCACAATAAGCCTCAGTTTCTCCATCTGTGCCAGGAATCAGGACCCTGGGGATTAGTGACTTGAAAATAAAGGTGCCAGAGCAGGGTAAACTCACAAAAGACAGGGGCAGGACTGGCTCTTAGGAGCCTGTTCTGTGCCTTCTCAAGCCCCTAGACGGGGTTGTTGTCTTTTGAGCTGAGCATCGTTCTTATTTCCTGGATCTTGTTGGCCTGGCCCAGGACCCCTTCAGTTCTGGCACTTACTGATATCACTTTTCTTAAGAGGGAGATGGGGGGCATTGGTGACAGAAAGGTGGGTGTACATTTTATGACTGAAACCCAACCACAAACATGTTTGTAACCATGGTGCTTAAATAAAAATATCAAAAAGAAAAGATAAAAGAAATCAAAACTCCTGCCTTTGAGGGAAAGTTTACTGAAGAAAAAAAAAAGGAACCTTTCTTTTTTTTATTTATTTTTTATTTTAACACCTTGATTACATACATAGTTGTGTTTGGGTTTCAGTCATGTATAGAACACCACCCATCACCAGTGCAACGTTCCCATCACCATTGTCCCAAATCTCCCTCCTCCCCAACCACCCCCCGCCTGTACTCTGGACAGGCTCTCCATTTCCCTCATAGGTTCTCATTTTTAGGACAGTTTAAAATGCAGTTATTTCTCTAACTAAGCTCACCACTTTTTGTGGTGAGCTTCCTGGGGTGAGCTGGAACTTCCAGCTCCTTTCTCCTTTGTGTCTGCAAATTATTGTTATTGCAGGAATGTCTTTCATTTTCCTTAAAACCCATAGATGAGTGATACCATTCTGCGTTTTTATCTCTCTCTCTGACTTATTTCACTGAGCATGATAGATTCCATGTACATCCATGTGTAGGAAAATTTCATGACTTCATCTCTCCTGACAGCTGCATAATATTCCATTGTGTATATGTACCACAGTTTCTTTAGCCATTCGTCTGTTGAAGGGCATCTT
>PVKC010036801.1:0-13141 GCA_004027635.1 Crocidura indochinensis
TCTGACAACATATGAGTGGCTAAAGAGAGAGGGGTACATCTACACAATGGAATACTATGAAGCCATTAGGAAAAGTGAAGCCATAAAATTTGCTTATACATGAATTGAGACTATTATGTTGAGTGAAATGAGCCAGAAGGAAGGGATCAACATAGAATAATCTCACTCATTTGTGGGATAAAGAAAAACAAGAGATAGTATGGTAATAATAACTAGATACAAATCAGGAGGTCCAGCCCAGTGTAGAAAGCTCACCACAGAGTGTTGAATATAGCTAGAGTTGAGAAGGGTCTGCTAGGACCAAGAAAGTTGGAACTGGATAACACTATGGACAAGAACTTGATGCTGAAAGTGGAGAAACTAATAGGCGAATGACCCCTCCATTAACAATAGTGCCAACAGTGGCTGTCCTAAAGCAAGGTAGATGTGAAAAGGTAAGGGGATGGGTGGGGTGGGATGGAAACAGGAGACACCAATGATGGTAATAGAGTGCACTACTGAAAGATGGTGTACATTTTATGACGTAAACCCAAAAATGAACAATTTTGTAATCAATGTGCTCAAATAAAACAATTAAAAAAGGGGGAAACAGAAATGTGAGGAGAAAAAAAACCTTATCTGCTTTCAGATGAGTACTTTTGTGGGGATGCCCATATTTGGCAGTGCTCAGAGCTTACTCCTGGCTCTGCACTCAAGAATTATTCCTGGCAGACTCAGGGAACCATATGGGATGCTGAGGATCAAAACCTGGTTGGCCACATGCAAAGCAAATGCCTTCCTTGCTGTACTCTCTTTGACCCAAGCATGTACATCTTTTAAAAGATCATTTATTTCTTCCCTATACACTAAAAATTCATCTTTATCTTTTGGATTTTTCTACTTAAGATTTTAGGATTATCATTAAGTTTTTAGCACCCAGCAGTTCTCAGGGGTTGCTTCCAGTTTTGTGCTCAGGGCTTGCTACTGGGAGTGTTTGGGGATATGTGATGTTTGGGATTGAACACGGATTTTTCACATGCAAAGCATGTGCTCATTCAGTTAAACTATGTCTCCAGGCCCCGTTTTTGGAATTTAAATATATTAATGATCATTAATCATGAACATCTTAGATAAAATGTTTCACTGTAAATATCTATATTTCTATCTCTGGTCACTCTTCTTTCTACTAACCCTACTAGAATTAAATTATTAAAAATAAGCATTTATTATATATTCATTTCTGGAGAAACTCAGTGGAACCATTAATTTGGGGTCCTTTATGCCCAAACCTTTCCCATCTCTGAGCTCTTTGTCCTACATTTTGATAGATTATGTTATAAAATTGATTTGGAGGGAAGAATTGATAAGTAGTGACTCATATCTTTATAATCTGAAAATTTTGTTCTCTGCATGGGAACATAGATTTGTTTGGCCTTCCCAATTTTCATCTCAAAATTCTTCACTCCTCCCCATCCTATCTAGTGGCCTTCACTGTTGCTAGGAAGCAATCAGAGGCCAGCCTGAGAGAGTCCTCCTCTGCATTACTCTATTTTCTAGATGTTAGAAAGATGTACTTTCCATTCTCCAACTCCAGTACCTTCTACAGGAGTGTCTAAATAAATTATAGCGTATTACTTTTATGAGTTGGGAGGATCCAGCTTCTCTGTGATATCAGTAAATCAACTCTCTCTATTCTATTAGATCCATAGAATATGACAGTTCTTCTATTTAATATGCATTCTTTACTTCGGGGAGATCAATTACCGGATTTATTGTACCATAAGACACACACACCCCAGTACGTTTTATGGAGCGAATGTTGCCTGGAACCTAACGAAGCCTGAGTGCAGAAGAGGAGGGCATCTAAAAACTATGTGCATTGGTAGTGGGAATGTTGCACTGGTGAAGAGGGGTGTCCTTCTTCTGACTGAAAATCAACTACAAACATGTTTGTATTTAAAAATTAATAAAAATAAAAACTGTGTGTGTCTTATGGTCAGTTGTGACTTACACAGCCAACTAAGTTGGCTGTCTTACAACTAAGTTCTCTGTCTTCAGTATCTACTAACTATATTAATTTTTCCCTCTTCATTTGTATTCTGTGTAAGTTTTCAAGTCTATCAAAAAGATCAGAGTTAGTTTCATACCGGGTTTTTGGGTCTGTTTTGTTTCTTTTTTTGCTCAGGGGTTTCTTCTCATTCAGTGCTTGAAAGTCACTCCCAACAAGCTTGGTGGACCATGTGGTACCAGAAATCTATCGTAGGCCTCCTGCATAGATAGCATGGACTCTACCCTGTCGAACTCTCTCAGATTCCCATCATCCTTCATTTCTTCTTTACTTCTCTCCTTCCAGGTCCTTGCTATCTTCTTTCTTCCTTCTTTTAATAGAAATATCAGTCAGGATGGGTTTCATTTGAACCATGTGTTATTGATTATCTGTTGGCTCCCACATAAGTCTTCATTAATTCCCACAGAGACCAAGTAATTTCTTCCTCGACCAGCTCTTTCCTAGTTAACTTCTTTTACTTTCTTGCCTTTTTTTTTCTTTTTTTTTTTTCTTCCAGTTTTTGGGCCACACCCAGTGACACTCAGGGGTTACTCTTGGCTATGCGCTCAGCAATCGATCCTGGCTTGGGGAACATATGAGACATTGAGAATCGAGCCCAGGTCTGTCCTGGGTCAACTGCATGCAAGGCAAACACCCTACTGCTGTGCCACTGCTCAGCCACACCTGGTTACCTTCTTTAAGGCTTTCAACAGCACCATTTCCTAGATTCCAAATCACTGTTTAGAGTTCCAGACCTTTGAATTCCTAAGTGACAGATTTGTTTTCTCCAGTTCCACAGACAATACTGGATGGGGGAGTTTCTAGCTGCACAATGTGCCTGGAATCAACACAAGGCCAATGACCTGGAGTTCACTCTAGTCCATTGTTCACCTCACTCCTGTGTGATGCATCCCCCTTCCGAAGGAGCCTCTTTGTATTTGCAGTATGACCTTGGACACTGTGGCCTATCGGTCTCTCATAATACCTTTGGTTAGTCAGAATTCTTTTTCTTATCTAAAACCACTGTGACTCTTCATGAATTTTGGTTTACTAGATTTCACTGAGTTTTCAGTGATTTCACTAGATTTCACTAGATTTCAGCCCTTATAAATTCTGGAGGAGCAGTACTATGTAAATTCACATATGAACTCTTATTAAGATTCTTGGGTCTTTGCCCAAAGCTTCATATTTTAATAGAGGGTGATATAAAAATGATCTTTGCTCTTGTACCCACCAACCCCCATGACTCATGTGGCCAGTGGCTACCCATGTGATCTGACAGTTTCAGAGCCAGCTTAGTGGGTAATCTCTCTTTTCATCCCCTTCTTTAAATAAGTGAAATTTGGGCCTGCCGATGCCCAATTATTTTAGCTCAATCTCTCCTTTCATGACCTATCAAATAGACTCACTCACATAACACTCACTATTTTCCACTCTACTATGCTGCAGGCATCATTTGAGATACCTACCATTCTATTTATAAGCTAATTTCTGTCCCCACAAAGACTTTAGATTAGAGGGTGGAATTGTTCTTAATTCTGCCATTCCTGCTACATTTGTTTTCTTGCAGTTTGTATGGAAGAATAAAGTTTCCTCATATGGAAACAAGTCTCAGAGTTCTTAATTCTGGCTATCTTCACTCATCTTTGTCCTACAGGCAGAAGCCTGCCTAACTTTAGAATCTGAATTGAAAATGTATTTTCTGGGGCCCGGGAGATAGCATGGAGGTAAGGCGTTTGCCTTTCATGCAAAAGGTCATCGGTTTGAATCCCGGTGCCCCATATGGTCCCCCCTGCCTGCCAGGAGCAACTTCTGAGCATGGAGCCAGGAGTAACCCCTGAGCACTGCTGGGTGTGACCCAAAAACCAAAAAAAAAAAAAAAAGTAAAAAAAAAAAAAAAGAAAATGTATTTTCTGAAATGACTGCACCGAAGAGAAAGTTCTGGAGATGTTTCCTGGGCCAGCAGGGCAAATTAAACATTGGCCTCCCTCCTTGAGTCTTCATTTCAGCACTCCACAGGTCCGTTTGCAACCTGTACTTTGAATCTAATTAGTTGCATAATAGCTCTTCACATTTTAAGAGAGTGGTACCTTTCCTTAGATGAGCTTAACATGTTTTACAGTCATTATCTTATTAACACTCACCCTAGGGATTATGGGGGATAGTGGGAAATATGTAATTATTTTTATTTTATAGAAGAGATGTAATAACCTAAAGAAGTCACAGCATTTAAACGATAGCACACAAGAAGTGAGGTGGTGCTGTAGATAGAAACAGGTTTCTCAGACAGACTTTGACTGCTTTGGCATCAATCTAGTTCTTTCCTTTCATCAGAAAGAATGGAGTTGACTCAGTGTGATTCTGTCTGATTGTTTTAAAAAAAAGAATTCAACTAAATATATATAGGAAGAGGCAGGAGATGAGTTAAGTAGAAGATGGTGCTTAAGAAATGCTTTTAGGGGCCAGAGCAGTAACACAAGTAGGGCCCTTGTTTTTTATGCAATCTATCTGGGTTAATCCCCAGAATTCCATATGGTCCCCTGAGCACAGGCAGGAATAATGTCTGAACACTGACTTCCTGGTGTGGCAAGAAGAGAGAGAGAGAGAGAGAGAGAGAGAGAGAGAGAGAGAGAGAGAGAGAGAGAAAGGAAGGAAGGAAGGAAGGAAGGAAAGAAGGAAGAAGGAAGAGAAAAAGAAAGAAAGGAAGAAAGAAAGAGAAAGAGGAAAGGAAGGAAAGAAAGAAAGAAAGAGAAAGAAAGAAAGAAAAAGAAAGAAAGAAAGAAAGGAAGGAAGGAAGGAAGAAAGAAAGAAAGAAAGAAAGAAAGAAAGGAGGAAGGAAGGAGAGAGAGAGGGTAAGGAAGGAGGGAAAGGGGGAGGGAAGAAGAAATTCCTTCATGCCAATTTGTGTATCTGTGCAAACTTGAGTTTTATACTTCTGTGCCCATAGAGCAATATTGCCAAAAACTACAGAAGAAACCAAGGAAATGTTCGGCATACTCTGCTCGGCATAGAGTAGGTAGTAAATACATAATTGTTGAAAGGAAGAGAGGTTTGGTGCAAGAGAAGAAAAAAGTAGATATTCTCTCATCTTTAGGGAGGAAATCATTGGGAAGAGAGAAACTACCAGCAAACAAAAAGTTATTATGCGCAAACTAAAAAGCATTGTCCACTGATGTAACAGAGAGGAGAGAAGGTAGAAATCATTGTGACCTGGAATGATCTTGGGAGACTTCTTCCAATGGAGGAACCCCAATTAGCCTTGGAGAAGAGAGGCTTCTGGAGGCGCGAAGAGGGGATGGGGAGAGGACCCTTGGATGTAGAAGGGACTGACTAGGCTGGTGGGAGAGGGAGGAGAGCCTCCTTGTGTTTTAAGCGCTTTTCTGTTTTGTTTTGGGGCCAGACCCAGGGTTACTTCTGTCTCTGCTCTCAGGAATTCCTCTTGCTAGTGCTTGGAGGACCAGAAGGAATGCTCGGGGATCAAACTCAGGTTGGCTATGTGTAAGGCAAATGCCCTATTCTCTGTACTATCACTCCATTGTTGCATTTTTGTGCTAAAGCTTCGTCTTCCTCTTTTCTTCTTTTTTCCTCTTCTTCTTCCTCTACTTCTTCTACCTCCTCCACTTCTTCTTCCTCTTCTTTTTCTTCCTCCAATTCTTCTCCCTCTTCTTTTTTTCCTCTTCTCTTTCTCTTCCTCCTCCTTTTCTTTGACCTCTTCCTCCTCTTCTTGCTCTTAATTTTCCTCTTCTTCCTCTCTTTCATCTTCTTTTCCTCTTCCTCTTCCTCCTCTTATCCTTTTCCTCTTCCTTTTTCTCCTCCTCCTCTTTGTTGAATGGAAGGTTGTAAATTCCATAATCCCCAGAGAGGCAGAGGGATCTCCATGCCCCAAGTCCTGGGTAGGACAAGAGACTCGGGTTCAGCAGCAATTCCGATTCAGGAAATAATCCACACACGGTTGGGAAGAAATAGCAGGCTGGAAACTCACACCGCAAGGTGTTCACCACCAGCCAGTTGCTCCACCCCCATGGGACCAAGAGCCAAGATGGCAGCGCTCCTCCAGGCCTCTTGAGTAGTCTTTATTGGGAAAAAAAAAAGCTGACCCCAATGGGAGGGGGAAAAGTCAGACGAGGAGGTGATGGGAAAACATCTTTTTAACAGGAAAACCAAAGGAACCAATCAAGAGATATCTAATTGAAGGCAATATGAGCACTGATCCAAAGGCCCCTACCAGCATCTCTTCTTCTTCCTTTTCCTCCTCCTCTTCCTATACTACTTCTTCCTCCTCCTCTTCTTCCTTCTACTTCCTTCTCCTCCTCCTCCTCCTCTTCTTTCTTCTCCTTTCTCCTCCTTTCGTCTACTTTTAACTTCTCTTTCAGTTGCTATGTTACAGTGACCAGGTTCATAAACTCAATTGGGCACACTTTAGTTGGTTGTGGCTTACTGGGAGTCACAAACTTGCTGTGCTTATAAGCACTTGATTGTGGTGCCCTGGAGATCACACACTTTGCTGTGTCTGGAGTTCCCAGTGTCAGTATCTTGCTGTTGGAGCCCTCTAGGATTTGGGGGGATGGTGCCTGAGATCAAATTTATCTCCTCCTGCTGTCAAGGCAGGTGGCTTTGAGAGTCAGGCCTAGGCTCCAAGTTTTCATTTCCTGAGCATATAATAACTTCAGGGCATAAACTCAACAAAATGTATTTGGAAACTCTGATGCCATCTCTGCTTAATGTTGGTTTCTCTGTAAAAGGCATATATGAAGTTTAGAATATTTTTTCTCTTATCAAATACCAAACGTATTTTTACACCTTGTGGTTGTTGTCACTGTTTTTTGGGCCCACACCTAGGGGTGCTCAGAATTTACTCTGGGCATTGCACTCAGAGCTCATTTTTGACAGGACTTGAAGGATTATAAAGGGTGTGCTAAACAGAACGTAAGTTGGCACTAGCAAAGCAAATGACCTACCCACTCTACTATCTCTACAACCCCCTACACCCTTATTTTCTAAGCATTTTTAAGCCTACAATAGTTGAGGAGAAAATCTAGAGACGAGACTGACAGGATTTGCTGAGCTCTTTCTCCATTTATTATAACCTTTCCTGGCAATAGAGTCTGACTTGAATGAGGTTCATATCAAATTCCTATTTTCCTGTTCTGTCTTTGAATGTTTCTAGTTTAATTTGGATGGATACATTATCAAATATCTGTTTTAATTACAGTCATTGTTAAGGTAGTTAATCAGTTGTTGTCTCTCACCAACCAAAATCCTATATTGCTGAATTTTCATACAATCACAGATACAATAAATATAAAAGGAATTCTTGTATATCAGCACTGGGGGAAAATGCATACAACTTCTTTGCTCACTGATGCAACCAAAACACCCAGGAGTTATTATAATGTGCATTCCCCTGACACAGACTTTTATTTCATGCAAATGACTGTGATTAAGATTCAAATACTTTTTTCCATTTTCACACATTACTTAATCAATGTGAAGTACTGTGTAAAAATTGCATCTCTTCATAACAGTGATTTTGACCAAGTCAAGTGTTGCCCCTAGAATTATAATCCAGACTTGTGATTCAATTATCATTTAGAGACTTTCTAAATTCAAATTATGTTCACTCTCTTCTCTGCCTCTCAAAACTGTAAACTTATTATCAGTATGGATCATTTGTAAGGTCTGATCAAAATAACTTTCTGCCGCAAGGAAATACACAATGTGATGGATGAATTTTCCTTTTCTTGCAAAAAAGCACAACAATCAATAGTAGCTGGCCATTAAAATGTATGAAATGCATAATGTGGAGTTTAGTTTTCCATTTATGCTACACTTAGCTTTTGAGCTGAATAATACTGATACTCCCCAGCATATTTACCTATTTTAACTTACTTGGAAGTTGTTCAAATAACCATTTAAAAAGTTTTAAAAGGAACCCTTGGAACACTTAAAATTTGGCACATCTGCTTGATGATTCATTCAACTATCGGACATTCAAAAGCACATTTTTATAGGAACCAACAAAAAATACATAAAATAAAGTAGGCTTACAGAAGCCAACTGGCAACTCTCATACAATTATAAAACATACATCAATTTTCAGTTTACTGTACCCAGGTTAGAGCTGACTCTTCTTTTGTTGTTTCTGTGACTCTCTCTTTCTCTTTTTTGCTCATCTTGCTTTTCATTTATACTCAAGACAAAATTTGATTTGCAGTGGGGCTCAATCAGCAGTACAGAACAGCACTGAGCACTGACAATTAAAAATCCCAGCACAGAGCTGAGTAGACTCTAACCACTGTTAATTGTGTGATACCACCTCACCCCCAACATACAAAACTAAATCTAAGAAATAAAAAGCAAACCCTGGGATTTGTTTGGAGCTAGAGTTGTTTGTTTGTTTAGAGCTAGAGTGTATGCGTGAAAGAGGTCTAGGTTCTATTTCTAGCACAGAATGGTGCTCTGAACTCTTCCAGGTTTGGCCCTGTGCAACACTGTGACTCCAAACAGGCAAGTACGTGAAAGAAAGGAATTAAGAAAGGAATGAAGAAGAAAATGAAGAAAGAAGGACTGAAGGAAGGAAGGTAGGAAGGAAGGAAGAGAAAGAAAGAAAGAAAAAAGAAAGAAAGAGAAGGAAGGAAGGAGGGAGGGAAGGAAGGAGGGAAGGAAGGAAGGAAGAAAGGAAGGAAGGAACGAAGGAAAGAAGGAGAGCAGAGCCAGGAGTATCCCCTGAGTGCTGCTGGGTGTGACCCCAAAACCAAAAAAATTTCTCTCTCTCTCTATATATATGTATATATATACATATATATATATATCAACTAAGCTTCCATTTGTGCTAGCAGCTAAATCTTGGAATATATCCCATGGGCTCCAAATAAAATGGTAAAAAGACCCTGCTCCCTTATGTTCCTTGCAGCACTATCCATAGCAGGCAAAATCTGCAAACAACCCATGTCCAAAATGGATGAATGGATAAAGAAACAATGGTACATATGCACAATAGATGACTTTTTGGTCATAGGAGAAGATAAAGTTATGAAATTTGAAGTTACATATAGGGAGAATATCATACTGAGTAAAATTAGTCAGAGGGAAAGGGAATTACACAGAATGATGTTTTTTTTTTCATATGTGGGATATAAACATAATGGTGGGATGAATAATACCTAGAGACAGTGGAAACAAAGACCATGAGAACTGGTATTCAGTAGGAAACTTGTCACTTGAGGTGTCTTGAGGGGTGGACAGGGAGGGAACAAAGTCTATCTATGGTGGAGGGAAGCATTTAATTAGGAGGAAGGCATAGTGATGAGAGGTTGTAAAGTGGGACTTATGAAACCACCAGCAATAGTATTATAAATCACAGTGCAAAAACATCTTTTTTAAAAAGCTCTCTTATAAAAGAAAATTGGTAAGTGGGAGGCAAATGGTGGTGGTGGTAGGGATATTAATGAAAGGATATGGACACTGTTGGAGAGAGAGGTGTTGAATCATTGTATACTTGACACTAAATCATGAATAATTTTATTTCACAGCAACTAACTTGAAAAAAATTAATTTAATAAAAAGAGGAATAGAAGAAGACCTTCATTAGAATGCCAAGAGCATCTCTAAAAGGAATAGCCAGACTCAAACAGCATCTGTTTGAATTCACCAAACCATCAAATGCAATTTCGACTTTTTTCAAAATTATTCAAATTCAGCATATTTTGTTCTGATCTGGAGATAGTATTGTGTTCAAGAAGCCATGGAGAAAAAAAAGATGAGCATTTGTGTTCACTGATTGTACTGGACATGAAAAGAGGAACTTGGGATCAGTATTGGAAAAAAGTAAGATTATTTAAAAATTCAACTCAAAGACTAGAGAACTTATTTTTAAGAAATATGTGGATATGGATAGTCTCTCTGGTCCTTTAATTTAAGAAAGAAAAAATTTGGAGATGATGCTATATATACAATTTTGTCTTCTCATTCCCTGTCAAGATTTATATCAATGCTAGTTGGTATTTCGGTCACTATTATCACCGACTTAGAGGAAGCAAATGTTTCTCAGGTTTCCCCTCTACTCTAGGGATAGACAGTTCCAGTAGTAAGGATCTGTATGAACACAAGTAAAAAGGGTTATGATTCACACAACTTACTTCCTCTCAACAAGAGATAAAGCAAAGTACAATCCACCAAGTTCCCTTTATTATAAATTCTATAATTTCCCACTATTACTGCTCAAAAAAATTAAAGGTATGAAAAAACGTGCTCACTTTTTTCATGAATTAAAGTGGAATCTAATCAAGTGAGCAATGTTACAACTATCCACAAAACAGGAAATAAGTTCCGTCTGGCAGCGTTGAAGAGAAATCTCCAAACTGTTCAGGTTCTCGACTGTAAATCTAATTATTTTCAAGGCTTCTTGACTATCCCGCCTCTTGTCTGCACACTTCTGTCAACGTTTCATCTCTAATACCCATTGACAGCCTTGAAAACATCCTGGGGCAAATAGCAATTTATACAAGGAGGGCCAAGAATGTGGTTTTCAATTACTCTGCATTTTGAGTCAGTCCTAAATGAAACTGATGTGATTTTGAGTAGATTTTCAATTAGAGTAGAAGTTAAGGGATCTCAGGTCAACCTTCACTTGTTAGGATTCCCAATTGGTTGGTCTGATACTTTCATTTTTACAGTTCTTTTATGTTAGAAAAATTAATACTGAGTTCCATTTGTTTAGTTTTAAAATGTAAATATAATTGGAATATTCCTTACTGGATTTATAAAAATTTGCCAACATTAAAGATATTAACACTAAATACTAGTATTGATTTGGTGCTCACTATGTACCCAGTACTGTGCGAATGTAGATCCCATCTTATCTCCCAAAATGTCGCGGCAAGTGCTCTGTTAGTATTGAGGAAGCCAAAGATTAGAGACGTCGTCAGCTATAGCCTGAGCTAGTCATTCTCTATCATATGTCCAATGAGGGCAATAAGTGAGCTTAAGTGTCTTTAATCTGATCTCCATCAAAAATGCCTCCACTAAGCCACCCCAAATAAATAATTTCTCCAAGTAAGGATATCATTGCAAAGAAATTACAGATTGCGGGGCCCGGGAGATAGCATGGAGGTAAGGCGTTTGCCTTTCATGCAAAAAGGTCATCGGTTCGAATCCCGGTGCCCCATATGGTCCCCCGTGCCTGCCAGGAGCAATTTCTGAGCATGGAGCCAGGAGTAACTCCTGAGCACTGCCGGGTGTGACCCCCCCCAAAAAAATTAAAAATAAATAAATAAAAAAGAAATTTCAGATTGCAATCCTGACGACCATCTCAAACACAGATTTTTAGACCTGTAGTCGTGTACACATATGGCAGCGATTGCCAAATTCCTATTTATCCAATGCTCATTATGAACTTGGACACTTACATGATAAATTGATTTAGATGGCATGAAAAATACTCAAGCCAGGCTGACTGCATGGAATAGCAGAACAAGACCAGCCTTAGTGCTCAAACTCAACTGTGTTCTGGTCTGGGTCTTCAAAATCAGTTTCTTAGCATTCTACAACTTTTTCTGAGTCTGGATTTATTGGATATCAAATATGAGGTTGAACTTAACATCAGTATAAGCCCACTGGATTTATAAAACATGATTCTATATGTTCTTTTTTTTCTAAGAACTTATCTCAAGGGTTGATAAGATAGACTATATTTTAAAGTGTATATATCAAATATTATATTTATCTTGAACCTAAAAGGTACGGACATATTTTTTTCTTTTTCTTTTCTTTTCTTTTTTTCTTTCTTTTTTTTTTTTTTGTGGTTTTTGGGTCACACCCGGCAGTGCTCAGGGGTTACTCCTGGCTCCATGCTCAGAAATTGCTCCTGGCAGGCACGGGGCACCATATGGGGCACCAGGATTTGAACCGATGACCTTTTGCATGAAAGGCAAACGCCTTACCTCCATGCTATCTTCCGGGCCCCCGGACATATTTTTTTCATACCTGGTACGTGTCTTGGGGGCTAAAAAAATGATTTCTACTGTACTGTTTGATCATATACTGTATTATTTGTTTGGTGTTATAATTTGTAGGAAGAAAGATACATTTGCTTTTATATCTGTTTTTGGTACCCTATATTATGTAGATGAGGGGACTTTTAGAAAGCACTGGAAATTGGTTGTTAGTAGAGTTAAATACCATATTTGATTGAGGGAATTGAAAATTTCAGTCTTAGCCCTTTAGATAAATTAAGCACAAGTGACTAGTAGATTAATTGACTATGCCTATGTAATGAAGCTTTGTGAAGATTTACAAGTATGGAGTTGAGAGAGAGGAAGATGGGGAGAGAGAGGAAGATGAGACAGAGAGAGAGATTACAATGGATGATCAAATGGAGATTTGGAGAAAGTGTTTTGTCTGTAAAGGGTAGGGAAGCTCTACCTCACTTCCACATAATGAGACCAATGCACCACTTCTCTTCAAATGTTCCTGAAAGATATCCTTTTACAACAAACTAATCAGTATGTTAAATGTTTCTCTTAGTTATATCACTCCAGAAACTTTATTAAACTCAAAAGAGGGTTGTGGGAGCCTCTGATTACTGTCAGTTGGTCAGAAGTACAACCTGGCTTTGCAACTGTCACTCAGAGAGGGTTAGTGACCCCTTCTTGCAGTCGGTAAGTCAGAAATTCAGAAAACAACACGTGTCGGTTCCTGGTTGGGGAGAGGCAGTTCAGGTAGATGGAATCCTTAGTCCAAGGATTCAAATAATATCTCTGGGTAGAACTTGTCAGAATAGAGTTGAACTATAGGATAACCAGCTTTCATTCTGGAAATTTGTTGTTCTAATATGGGCACATACATCATTCCACACATTGGAAATTTAGGCTCAGAACCCCAAAAGAATAAAAAGAATGATAAGAGTATATAAATAAATATATGCATCTAATTTCTCAAAGAATCCATATATTCATATAAATACATATGGATATATATATCAACCAGTTCCTACTATTTGCATTCTGCTCTCATTTTCTTTTATAATTTTTATTTTAGTCATAGTGGCTTACATATCATTCACAGCAATATTTTAGGTACATATTATCATTGAATCAGGGGAACTCCCACCACCGA
>PVKC010036802.1:0-13167 GCA_004027635.1 Crocidura indochinensis
ACGGCATTCCCACCAGCAGTGGATAAGTGTTCCTTTCTCTCCACAGCCCCGCCAACACTGTTTGTTCTCGTTCTTTGTGATGTGTGCCATTCTCTGTGGTGTGAGGTGGTACCTCATAGTTGTTTTGATTTGCATCTCCCTGATGATTAGTGATGTGGAGCATTTTTTCATGTGGCTTTTGGCCATTTGTATTTCTTCCTTGTCAAAGTGTCTGTCCATTTCTTCTCCCCATTTTTTGATGGGATTAGATGTTTTTTCTTGTAAAGTTCTGTCAGCGCCTTGTATATTTTGGAAATTTGCCCTGTATCTGATGTGTATTGGTGAATAGTTTCTCCCACTCAGTGGGAGGCTCTTGTATCCTGGGCGCTATTTCCTTTGAGGTGCAGAAGCTTCTCAGCTTAATATACTCCCATCAGTTTGATCAATTTTTATTTCAACTCAATTTTAATATAGCCGTTGGGTCCTAGTACCATTCATTTTTATTTTCCCCCTCAATTTATGCTGCAAAACTTATATTTTTAAGTGAAATTTTAAGTATTTAATATAATCTTTCAAAATAATTTTGTGGTTTGTTTTATTCTTTGTGACTATTGTATATTATTTTTATTTATTTTCATCCCCTGCTGATTGCCTTTTTATAGTTTTGTTAACACAGTCAAAACAGTCTTAACATTTATTGTTTTGGTGCACATAGATTATGGGTTTTTTTTCTTGGTTTTTGGGTCACACCTGGCAGCACTCAGGGGTTACTCCTGGCTCCATGCTCAGAAATTGCTCCTGGCAGGCACGGGGGACCATCAGGGGCACCGGGATTCGAACCGATGACCTTTTGCATGAAAGGCAAACGCCTTACCTCCATGCTATCTCCCGGGCCCCTAGATTATGTTTTTATGAATAAAATCTTCAATGCAAATAAAAGATCAATTAAAAGATAATTAAAGCAATTTAAGAGTATTTAATTAGACTTTACTTTAAATATTTTAGATACTTTAATATCTCTAAAATTTTAGAAACTAGGGGTCAGAGCGATGGTGCAGTGGTAGGATGTTTGCCTTGTGCGAGGATGAACTAGGACCGACTGCGGTTCAATCCCCTGACATCTATATGATTCCCCATCCAAGAGTGATTTCTGAGCACATAGCCAGGAGTAATCCTTGAACTGAGCATAACTGGGTGTGGCACAAAAACAACAGAAAAAATTAGGAATTAAATTTACTATTCTTTTTTTAAATAATTGAACACTTTCTCTTCCTTATCTTTTCCTTTAACCCCTTTCTCCTACTTTTCTTCTCTTCTTTCTTCTCCTCTTCCTTTTTCTTGCTCTTCCTTCTACTTTCATCTTTTTATTTTGGGGTCACACCTGGTTGTATTTCGGGCTTACTCATGGCTTTATGCACAGGGATCACCCCTGGTGGTTCAAGGATCATATGGGGTACAAGGAGATCAAACCTTGGTCGGTCACTTGCAATGAAAACATTCTACCCACTGTACTATCTCTCTAGCCCCCAGGAATAATTGAACTGTTTTGGTAAAAAAAAATTACATATGATGACAATTAGTATTCCATGGAAATTGTAGAAAACCTTAATTTAGATTCATAATAATGAGAGGGAAAACATTGCATATACATAAATTGACTTATCTCTTAAGTATTATAGGCAATATTTTGTTTAAATGACTTAGACTTTATAATAATAAAATAATATATTTATGCTATAAAATACAGGAAAATAATCTCAAGAGCAAATGAGAAAAATTAACATTATTTTATTTTTTCAGCATTTGACACACAGTCAACTTCATAAATATCACAGATCTGACTCATTTTTCCAACTGATAGCATTTTCTGGAACTTTACTCTTCTGCATTAGCCAATGACTAATGGCTAGTATTTAGTGGCTTAAAGAAACACTAGCCTGTTTCTCTTTAATCTCTATTTCCATTCTGGATAGCAGAAAATCTCTACTTACTATCATCACTCAGCCATGTCACTTCAAATATTGTTCATCTTCTTGGTAAACATGGAGTGTTTCTTTTTAGCAATTAAATATTCTGGCCTGGAAATGATGCATGTCATTTCTGCTCATGACTCATTGTCAGGCAGTCCCACAGCCCCACCCATTTCTAAGGTATCCAGGAAGTGTTAGCCTCCCACAGGTCCAAGAGGTGGGGAGCTGAGAACATTTGCAAAGAGCACCAGTGACTGCTATGCTAGGTCCACAAAACCCTATTGCGGTAAGTAAATAATATCTTATCCCAGGAAAGTACAATGAATCTATACAAGGTTTTCATTGTTTAAGATCTCAGTGTTACTGTTCTTTCTTGTCTTTATAAAACATACCTGAAACATAATGTTTATTCATCTGTGATTACATTTCTGATTATTCTCATTGGAAATAGATTTTGAAATGAAATGACCAATTTAAAGTGTGTGTTATAAACCTCTAGAATATCTTGATTTTTTTTACTGAGAGCATTTGTTTACAGATGAAACACTGCCACCAACTACAATATTAAATTCCAATCAAACTCCAAATTTTTCGTTCCCCTAAATTATTACATTTGAAATCTTATTTTGGCCGGGGAGATATTCAAAGGACTGCCATCGCCTAGAATTTGAACCTCTCACATCATGGGTCTCCAACATTAAGTCAATGGACCAACTGCCACAGAGAATGCTCCTTGATTCCAAGCACCACTGAAAGGATCTCCTTCTCTTAAAAATGAATAAATAAATAAATAAATAAAAGCAATTAAAAAATCTGGAAAAATAAATTAAAACATGGGAAAAGGAAATAAAGTTTAAGGGAGAATAACAGAAAGGCAAAATTGTTAACAAATAGTGCATGTCTAGTTTCCACAGAGTACACTGAACATCTGTAAGTCAATAGTAAAATAATAACAATTAGAAGCCTGAGTGACAGCACAGCAGTAGAGCATTTGCCTTGCACCTGGCTCAGGATGAACCTCGGTTTGACCCCTGCTGTCCTATATGGTCTCCCAAGCCAGGAGCTATTTCTGAGTACATAGCCCAGAGTAACCCATAAGCATCATCGGGTTCAAAACCCAAAAGCAAAACAAAAAGTAACAATTAATTCTTTAACGTTTATATATTTTTTATTTATTTTTTATTTTTTATTTTTTTTTTGGTTTTTGGGCCACACCCAGTGACACTCAGGGGTTACTCCTGGCTATGCGCTCAGAAGTCGCTCCTGGCAGGCACAGGGGACCATATGGGAACCGGGGGATTGAACCGTGGTCCGTCCTAGGCAAGGCAGCAGGCACCTTACCTCCTGCTCCACCTCCCGGCTCCCTATATATTTTTTATTGAATCAACATAAATTATAGAGTCGCAGAGTTATTTTTTTTTTTTAGTTTCAGTCCTACAATGTTCCAACACTAATCTTTTTACCAGTGTCCACTAACTTAACTCTCCCTGTCCTACTTTCCCTTCCTCTATCACCAACCTGTCTCTCTGGCAGGCACTTTTCTTTTTCCTTTTTCCCCTTTAGGCACTGTACTTTACAATACTGTTACTGATAGAATATTGTGCATGTCACTTTACCTCCTCTTAGCACCTATTGATAGAAATGACCACTTCCATCTATCATTGTCATTGGCATAGTGGCCCTTTCCCTGACATATCTTACCTTACTCTGTCTTCTCCTCTTCCTAGTGGCAAGCTTTCTACTAAGGACTACTAAATACAAAATTAAAGCACAAATTTTATTTCCCTCCTTTAAAAGCATAAATTAAAAAAAGCAGTTGGATTGTGTAAGTGGTAACAGTCTTATTGTATTAAACATTATAAACAACTATAAATGTTAAAAATTTACTTCCTTTTGGGCCAGATATTTATTTTTATTTATATTAATTGGAAATATTATCACATATGCACAAAGAGTATACAGGAATATCTGTTGAAGAATTGTTCTGATAAGAGGTGTGAACTTACTAAAATATTCATATATGTGAAAAAGGCAACATAAATTAGAATGCATCTATGCTAGGGAATAGTACCTATCAATTTTAAAAAGTAGTTTGTGTTTATTCATTATGATGTGATGGTATGACATTAAGTGAAAATTAACGTTGCAAAACATTTGGTATAATTTTATTTTATAAGTTACAATGGCAACACTTAATGTATGGTATTTTCCTTGTTATTAAATGAATAAACCATGTATGGTGCTTATAAAATATGTAAGCATATTGTAGGTGTAAGCTGTTTCATTTAAAATGACCTAAAACCCAAGATACTTTATTTTAACATAGTATTTATTTATTTGACTGATTATTTATTATTATTATTATTTATTACTGATATTTATTTGATTTTTTTTGGTCTTTTGGGCCTCACCTGGTGACATTCAGTGGTTACTCCAGATTATGGGCTCAGAAATCGCTCCTGCTTGGGGACCATATGAGTACCAGAGATCGAACCGAGGTCAGTCCTGGATCAACCACGTGCAAGACAAACGCCCTACTGCTGCACTATCACTCTGGCCCCTTATGCTATCCGATTTTATAAACAGAAATATGGGAAATTATTCATTATCTGGATACTTTGGAAAGGAAAGGTAGCCAGAGAAATTAATTGGTTACTTTGGGTGAATTGTTTGAAGTTTGACCAATAGCATGCATCATTATATGTATTATTTGCAATATGCATTCATATTCAATAATTGCAAAAATGTAAGGAATAGTTTTTAAAATCTTGTCAGTTACTGCAGTTGTAACTCAGAGCCACACCCAGCTTTGCTTGAGACCAATCAGAGCCATTCTCAAAAATGGTCAGGGTTCTATATGGTGTATTGGGTTCATATGGTACCAGGATTTAAACCTAGGGTCTCACACTTGTTAGACATGTGCTCTACTAATTGTGCCACATTTGGGGCCCTAAAATCTGTTTAAAATTAATTTATGGAATTTGTGTCCTTATATCTTTACTACTTTTCTGAAATCATTTTATAATTTACTTTTAATTTGCTTTATAATCTATAGCAGTGAAACTGGATTCAATCATGATAAACTTGATTTGAAGACCTTATTTCTTGACCAGAGCGATAGCACAGCTAATAAGGTATTTACCTTGAATGCAGCAGACCCAGACCTACATAGATTCAATCCCCGATATCCCAGATGGTCCTCTGAGCCTTCCAGGAGATATTTCTGAGGGCAGAGTCAGGAGTAACTGCTGAGCACCACCAGATGTGTTCCAAGAAAACGAAACAGAAGACCTTATTTATTCCAACATATTCAACTTTTAATTAATTTTTCTTGAGCAATTGCTATGTTATAGCCATTGAAGCAGATAATTGAAGTTGAAGAATTAAGATCCCCTGGTCATGTCCATACTAAAAAGAGAACGATATGCAAAACTTTTCATATCACATTGAGGGAAGAGAAGTATTTAGTTGGAAACTTGGGAAATACCAAAAAGTTAATACTTCCAAGAAGACTGTGTACCCACAAAAGCAAGAATCATCTTCCCCTTAGCACCTGACACTGTAAATCACTGAGGAGATTGGGAAAGAGTTAAAGTTCTGAATTGTCAATAGTATGAACAGTTAATGAAAAGCAAGCAATTGGGGGCTGGAGCAGTGGTGCAAGAGGTAGGGCATTTGCCTCACACATGCTAACCTAGGACGGACCTCGGTTTGATCCCTGGTATCCCATATGGTCCCACAAGCCAGGAATGATTTCTGAGCACATAGCCAGTAGTAACCCCTGAACATCACTGGGTGTGGCCCCCAAACCAAAATAAATAAATAAATAAAGCAATTGGGTCAAACGAAATTTTCTTATATCACTATATTCACAGGCTGCCTCTTTATATCTTTTGAGAGGACAAACCCATTTGTCTCAGTAACAAGATGACAGCAATTTTGTGATGGCAGAAAGAGCGTTCTCAGCCTGTAGCTTTTTTAGGAAGGAAGACATTTTTTTCTTTAAAACTTACTTAATAAAACTTACTTAATAAGGAGCTCTTGGCTAACTAAACCACAGCTTAAAAAAAAGGCACTCGTTTGCTCAGCTCTTTTTTCCTAGATGCCAATAAAAATTAGTTATCAGAAACTTAAATATTTCTCTTCCTGATATAAATGTGCAAAGTGTGATATGGAGATTAATGTTACTGCCTCCATAACATCATAGGAAGTCACAAACATTATGCTAATTAAACCAACATTTTTGTAACGGTTAATCTGCAGATTATTCATAGATATCAAAAAGCGTAATTTTAAAACATTAAAAAAATAAATATTTTGATATTGTGAAACACTATACCTTAGTTGTCAAATTTTTGACGTGGTTACGACTAAAGGAGCCTAAATTATTCCTGAAATTTGTGTTCTTAGTTTAGAAAATAGTTGTCTACATCTCCAATTTTCATAATCTAATAGAATTAACTGCAGTACTTTGTCAAACATCATAACTTAATGATTTATTTTAATATCCAAATGTTATGAGACTAATAATGACAAAATGTGCATATAATAAAAATAATGATAAGGTATATACTTTCTTAACATATTAATGTATCACAAGTACCAATTCAACTAAATTATGAATTTACCTTGAACATAACTTTAAATTTTATATTTTTTATAAAAAGATGTGAACACTGATATTTACTTTTAGTTTATATTCCTAAAATGTATTAAATATTAAAAATATGTAAGTTTAATTGATAATTTACTTATACTAAATACACAAAATTATTTGTAAAGTAGAATGATCATTCACTTAACTTTAAAGAAATTTCTCACAAAATACAGGCTAGTATTCAATTCAAGGTATTTCCTTTGAAACTACTCAACTGCTGTTTTCCAATCAATCATCCTACTAAAATAAATTTGTCAATTGCAATAGAAACAGCTCCCAATGCCTTGATATAAATTTAATTATTTAGATAATAATGAATATACTGCGGGCACCTTAGAGAAGTGTCATTGAACTAAAGACAAAAGAAAAGCATAGAAAAAGAAGAATCTCACACATTCAGAAGGCACAGAAGACTCTTGAAATCTCGAAGCTTACAAATGTTTCCCAAATTTTACTTTCACTGGCTTACTCAAAGGAAGAAAAAAAGAGGCATAGCATCACTTTACAGTCTGGCTGTCCTGGCAAAGACCTCACCCAGACAGATCGGACGCATATGGACGCCATTTGTAACCAGGGGAGAGAGCCCACGGGTCAGCCTAACCTTTGGTGTCTGCCTATCCATCTGTTTTCACATTAGTTGCAAATTATAGAATCCTCCAGACCCAAAAGACCATAAATCAGTACTATGAGCATGTACTCTTTTCCCATCTGTCATAAAACAATGAATTAAATTCATGCCTGTCAAAATAGGCTGCAGCAAAATGGCCTTCTTCTGCAACTGAAGGAATACAAGGCTTCACCTCATCGCTGTAATTTATGGCCTCCGTGGGGCTTCGGGGTGATTAGGCCCTGGCCCACCAACATACAGAAAAACAGTAGGAACTCCAATAACCTCAAATGGAAATCTTGGGTCAAATTTATCAAACAAATCAGAGAGAAATCTATTTCTGTTTGGAAAAGGAGGAGATATATTGCATGTTTAGTGTTCACGCACAGCTTTGGAACTTTTGGCTATTCGGTATTTGTGAGTTTTGGAATTTCTTGCTTAAATAGTATCACCAAAGGACATGTAATGTATTAGACATGAGCCATTTTTAGCCAAATAAAATATACAACTGCAAGCAAAGAGGTTTTTCAATGTTAACATCAACATATTTGTGCAAATGATGTAACTGAAAATTTTCTAGGTAGACCTAAAAAAAGCATAGCTTTAGTACTGGAAAAATACACTGGGAGAAAATGAAATATGTTAGCAATAGAAACCATGAGCAATAAAAATAATGGGGTGACCAAAATGATAAGGTGTATAGACTTTAACAAGTCCATGCCAATGAGTTTATATCAATCTTACCACACAGAAAACGTTTCTCAAAAATTTGCCTTCTATAAAACTGCTGTAATGTTAAACATAGCTTGGCATCTGAAAGCAAAGAAACCGAGAAAAAAAACAGAAAGATGCAAGGCTGACAAAAACATTGCTGTTCACCATACAAAAAATATTGGTCACAGTCAGAAGTGATGAAAAATAAACGAAGATAATTTGGTTGGTGTGGAGGGAGGCTGGGAGGAGGGGTCTGGGTTACAAACAAAGGCTCATAAGATGCAAACTCATCTGGAGGTTTGGGGGTTTGGGCACTGTCCCTCATTATAAGCCACAGATTGCTGGAACTGGTGTTTATCATGGAGGCCTGCAAGCATTCAATCAGAAAGTCGTATTTCACCCAACACCCTTTCTGTATTAAGAATGTTTGGTGGGTTTCAAGTAAGTGAAATGAGAAGAGGATGTGGCAGTACCGTATGTCATAGATCTGGTTAATATTTGGCCATGAATTATGATTATTTTTTGTTTTCTTTTGTTATGGGGGCACACCTAGCTGTGCTTAGGGTTTAATCCTGACTCCACACTCAGGAATTATTCTTGGCAAGCTCAGGGGACCATATAAGATGCTGAAGATCAAACTCTGGTCGATCTCATACAAGGCCAACTCCATACTTGTAGTATCGCTCGGGCCATGAATTATTGCATCTTTAAGAACAAAAGTAAACATTTTCCTGAGTGTCTAATATTAATTTCATGAGTCTAGAACACTAATTCAACATTTACTTTAAGGTCCTAAAATGTAATGCTTTTGCCAAGATTTATGATGCTCCATCTTTTCTGATAGAACTTCTTGAACTGTCACTCTGCATGTTTGCAGCAAGATGGACTCTCTAGAGATGGAGCAAATCTTTGGTATCCAATTGGTGACATGTTATGGTTAAAATTTCTGTGCTTTCACTATTGCCACTCTACATTGGGAGGTTGCAGAAGAACATAGTTTCACTTTGCTTGTAAGGAACTGAAGGAGTACAGAACGAAAGGTGTGGAAATAGGTTATGGTTTAGTTGCTTTAATATTAAAGCAAATATGAATTTTATATTTTTTATATTTGATATTTTATATATATTTATATTTATATTTATTTGACAGAGACACTGTTAAGGGTAAGCTTAATGAGCTTGGTCAAATTTTAAGATGGTAGCTTACCCCCCAAGAATAGTTTTTCTTAAACCTGTCCTCTTATTTTTTCCTGTATTTTGAGCCTTTGTTTTACTTTCTTTGTTGCCACTTACCTTTGTTCCCACTTGTTATTATTGTTGTTGCTGTTTTGTTTTGGTGTTATACCTGGCAGTACTCAGGTCTTACTTTCTGATTATGTGCTCAGAGATCACTACATCACTATTGGTGATGCTCAAGGGACCAGATGTGTTACTGGTAATTGATCCTGGGTTTGCTGCTTGTAAGGCAAATAACCAATCCACTGTACTACCACTTCAGACCTCAATGGCTTTTAGACCTTTATCTTTTCCTTAGTTATTATTTTTCTCCTAAGATCACCAAAATTCATTTCTACTGAAAACCGGGGTAATGGGGGTCCTGAGAGAAAGCACAGCAGTAGAGCATTTGCCTTGCAAGCAGCCGATCTAGGACAGATGGTGGTTCAAATTCCAGCATCCCATATGGCCCCCCATGCATTCTAGGAGCCATTTCTGAGCTCAGAGCCAGGAGTAACCCCTGAGATATGCCAGGTGTGACCCCCCCCTCCAAAAAAAAAACCCTGGAATAATGGGGTGTGTTCAATCATATATTGTTATTCTATACCACTAAAAAAATCTTATTGAACAACAATTTTTTTCCAAACCAAATGAAACAATCAGGACATTTTATTTTAAAGCATATCATATAGGTTATCACTATAACCACTGACTTATTACTTCATACCCAATAAAATAACTCACTAGTTGTTTTATAGCAGTCTTGTGCTATTTTTTGATGGGAAATTGTAGTAGCTGCAATTATGTGAAACTGACCACCAATAACTGCAGGCTTATTTTATTTTAGAGAGAATTTATTAAATAAGAACATATGTTTAAAAGAGAAGAGAACGTGCCACTGAGTTTCAGTTCTTCTCCTATTTACTTCCCAAACCAAAGGTTACAGAAGTTCCTTGCAATTGATTAAAGCTTCTCCCTGCCATCTGAATCCACTGCCAACAGCACTCATCAGAATCAGGGGCAAAATTAAAAAATAATTTAAAATTCTAAATATAAAGTTGCTGATAGGAGTTATTTCAGAAAATTTAGTAGAAAATCACCAAGTGGAAAGAAATTGTCTTATGTTCACTTTTAATTCAGTATTTGACCTAGCAAGTTTTAAGAATTTGAAGAAAATTAGTTCATTTATGTAATATTTATATTTAATTTATAAAAGTCTTTTTTCTCTGCTACTCTTCTCTTCATGTATGTGTATTTGCAAAAACTGCATTTTCTTGAATTAAATAATATTTTTAACATTACTTGTACATGAGCAGCTATCAAATCTAGTTGAACTATTATATTGTGTTAAAACACAATATGGTTGAATTACTGGAATATTCAGTAATTCAACTGATGCGGCCAATGATGGAGAAGGAAGATATTTATTCTTTTATTAGAGATGATTATTAGTGATTATATATGTACATAGGTACATATATGAGCAAATATTTTATAAAACCCTAGAGCCTCAGTACTCTCACATCACTTTTGATAAACAGGGCAATATTGAAAGCATATGTAAGTTTGTCACTTCCTTTCTAACAATAATTCGTTCTGATAGTCTTAGTCTTTTTCACTCCCAAATGCAAAGATGTAAGTGAGTGGTATTGATAAACTCATCTGTCATAAGGTCTCCATAATCTGTTATTGATAACATTATTGATAGTTATAGATAAAATATTAACTTTCTATTTATGTTGTCATACTATTTTGATGAGAGTTTGATGTTTTTTCATTAAATTGTAACAAATTGAAAAAAATAATAATACATCATAATCCAGAAATATTTTCTTGAGAGTTGTATAAATCCAGACTAACCTGGATAATAAAAACTAAGTTTAGACCTTCCTCCCGGTCCCCAGGGTTACCCCTGTCTGCAAGTTCAGGGTTCCAGCAAGTGGGTTCCAGAGAGGAGCAGTTTAAAGGAGAACCCAGGCCTTCCCATTCCTGCAGGGGGTGGGGAGGGGACTGGTGTATTTCTGGCTTCCAGCAATTAGGAAGCAAACGTCTCTCGGGAAGTTGGAACTTTAGCAGGCAATGTTGGTATGACATTGCTCCATGAGCTTTTCCCTTGGCCAAATCACAGACCAAAGTGGTGTCTTGGAAAGAACACCCTCCCTCTTGACTATTTCTAAAACATAAAAGGGACATGTGTATCTCCTTTGTATATCTCAGATGTATTCCCTTAACATCTATAACTCTTTTAGAATATCCTCTTATATAGTGACAATTTTGCCCATTGGTATTTTTTATTTGATTGTTTGCTTTTACCCTTTTGAGATCTGTTTTATAAGCAATACTGGTAGAAGAGTATCTCTGTATAGAATTCATGCTTGAACCAAGTTGGACTTTAATCGTCGGCCTCAGATGCACCAACAATATCTTGTGGCATTGTTTCTCTTTTGCATAGGCACATTAAAATGGGAAAATAATACATATGCAAGCAAGTTCTTATCTAATAGAGATGGGAACACAAATTTGGTAATGCAGTTAGGTCTTATACCCTGAACATTGGCATGATGACTTGGCTTAGGCCTCAGAAGAATGGGCATTGCCTACACACCCCTGAACAATGAATACCATCAATGGAAACAACTACAATTGTCCATAACATTACCAGAATCCAAACCTCTATCAGGGAAGACCTACCACTGCTCTGACATTAACTTACTTCAAAGAGTGTTCTCAACACCCAGACGACTCAGCAACAGCCTGCTTGCAGGGCAGATCGCTCCACATCTAATGGTGTGCTGAAACTAGAGGATGCTCCATATCAGCCTGACTTCGATGAAAGAAATGCATAGAATCCAGAATCTTTAAATATATAAACTTGATACCAACAGCAGCTAAAGTATGAAAAAGTTTAACCGGGGGCTACAGAGAATGACTCGGGTTGGACAGACTGGAATGCCTGGAGTCCAGATTTGGTCTTTGGG
The DNA here is from genome assembly GCA_004027635.1 of Crocidura indochinensis. NCBI lineage: Eukaryota > Metazoa > Chordata > Mammalia > Eulipotyphla > Soricidae > Crocidura > Crocidura indochinensis. Next base: position 12,120 of record PVKC010036802.1, read on the forward strand.
GGTGAGACCTTCTTGTAATCAGGCCAAGGATTTTTTCCGTTTTCCCCATATTTTTCTGGGCCTATACAAACCACGGTGATAGTCACTGTTACATCTTTACTATATATTTTAACCCTTATCCTTTAAGGAAAAAAATTTACTGAACTTAAAAACAAATAACTGTAGTAGAATGCCTGTCTGTTTCGAATACAGGCAGGGGATTGGAAGGGTTGAGGGAGGTATTAGGAGGGGGGGAATGTTACACTAGTGAAGTGGGGTGTTCTGTTTGTGACTGTAACCCAACTACAATCATGTTACTTAAATAAAAATATTTTTAAAAAAACTAAGCTTAGAGACATTATAAGGATGGCAGGTTGGGTACCTGGTACCAACAGAGGAAGGCTGTGAGTAAAGAATATGACTGAGATCCAAGAAGGTATTAAACTGGAAAGATTATTCCTCATGTAAGTGATAAAGTGTTTGCAACTAAAATATATTGAGATATTTATATTTGTCATTCATTTGTCATTCATTCACCCTAGAAATATTTCTTTATCCTTATATATTGCTAAAGGTTGCAATTAAGATACATTTTGTGAAACATTTTATCATTTTTACCTATTCTAAAAAAAGTCTATATGAAAGTGACCATTATAATGGAAAGGTAAGCATAAAACGTTATTCCTTAAACTCCTTAAAAGATTAAGTCAGCTTAGAAATCTATGCAATTTGCTAAGCTATAGAAACAAAAAGTGTGATTTTTTTCTAGTGTCATATTACAAGTAAACCTTGAAACACATTTCTATAATTATACAGAAAAGAAAAAGAAAAGTTAAACTCTCTGTTGCTAATTACAAAGAGCTCACATTTGATTTTTATGACACATGGGAACAAGAATTCTTATGATGGTGGCTTTACAAATGATGAAATAACTTTATAAAAGAGATTTGCTAAAGCTAGTAGAAAATTATCCTAAGGTGTTTCTTGCACCAGATATATTGCAATAAAAGAGAAACTGTTCAAAAATAACACGTCTATTTTATTGGCAGAAATTGACAATCTGTTATCA